>SJYA01002694.1:16176-55987 GCA_006410615.1 Neotragus moschatus
CCCTAACGTTATGAACCCTCCTTTTTGTGAGTGAGGTGGTCAGGGAATAGGCAGGTAAGTGCTTTCACCCTAACAAAATGTAAAATCAGTAAGATTAGATTTAAGCTTCCCTTGTAAGACTTCTAAGTCGTCTTCTCTCTTCCAGGGTTTCCATGTTGAGTTCAGAGTTCTTTGATCTTGCTGGGGTAGGGCAGAGCCAAACTCTGTCTAATCTGTCTGTTTGTTATGCTGTATTGGGAACTAAGAGGGGATATTTTCCTGGGAGATGAGCAGTATAAAAGGAATGTAGAGGCGATAGCCAGCTGGACCCAAACGGTGCTGGACCCAAGCAGGATCCTTCCTGGGGCTGCTACTCAAAGAAATTTGAGTTTGAATCAATCAGTAAATCAGTTGATGTATTCCAGACTTCCTGATCCTGACAAACTAAGTTCCTAGGTTCTTTTAAGCTGTATGTAGACAAAGCTTTTGATAGCCTCCGAGGAGCTATGGAAAATAATGGCTGTCAGACATGAGATGAGCAAATATGTTGTGATTTTAAAAAGTAGCTATTGATTAGGTGTCCTTGATTTCAGCCTAATAGGGAACAGATTTATTAATGGGAGTATCTTAAGTACTGGCAAATTTGGGGGCAGCAAAGAGGTTTAAACTGGTGTGCCAGTTCCCGGCCTATTGAAAATGCTTGTTGATGGAGAAGACAAGTTGTGACAGTTTTGGCTCAGTGGAAACTGATTAGTGATGTCCGCCTTAGGCCTGGGAATGGAGTGTGGTGGTATGCATAGCAGGGGTTTGCTCTCCCCAAGGATTCCAGTGGCTCCTCCTCTCATAGGAGGAAAGAGTCAGTGACGTGGTCAATGGTCAGGTGATCGCCTATAGTCAGCTTGACCCACTTGATGGGCCTGTGGGTCCACCCCGCATATCCTACTCTGACTGCCTGGACACTAGGGGAGGGGTGTCTGGTACACTGTCTCTACCAGACAGAATAGGGTAGGGGTGCAGGCTATGCAGAGGCAAGTGGAAGGTAGATCAGTGGACACAGGGTGCAATTAGCTCACGGATAAGATGTGCATAAGTCAGCCAGGCACTAATTCTGAGAGGATAGGAAGGGGGGGGGGTTATCTAGGGCAGTCTTGAGACTAGAGAGAAGACACTTAAAATAAATTTCATAGGAACTTGCATTTTAATCATAGACCCTCCATACAAACTGAACTGCTGTGATAAGGTGAACAAATACAAAATCTCTCAACCCATACATAGTAAGGGTTACTATGGTAGAAAGTCTGTATACATGAGTTTATATTATGCATGCAGTCATTGGGTTAGCAAGCAGTGATGCAGAACCATGCTTTCTTCTAAGTGCTTTGTATGTTAATCTATTTAATCCTTTAAAAAATCATATGAAGTAGAAACAATTGTCCTCATTTTACAAATGAAACAGACTCTCAAGGTCAGTGAAGTGCTGGAGCCACAATTTGGACCCAGTCAGTCTGGCCCCCGAGTCCTTGTATGTGGTCTCTACACACAACCCTGAAGTGTGTGCTGTCTTGATGTTGCCCAGCAGTGTCACGGTGTCTCTAAGAAGTTCATTGCCCTGTGTTGTTTTCTCACTGATTTTCCTCTTCTTAGGATAAGAAGTGTTAGGGTTTCCTCTCTAAACAGCTTTCATATATAACATATGACATTATTAATTATATTTATCAAGTTATATCTGACACCCATAGCACTTATTTCTCTTATAACTGGAAGTCTATACCATTTTGACTGCCTTCATCCAATCCATGCTCCCCCACCACACTCGACCCTCCCCTGCTTCTGAAAACCACAAATCTGATCTTTTCTATGAGTGTGTTTGTTTTGTTTCTGGAGTATAATCAACCTCCAACACTTTGAGTTCCTGTTTCACAAATAGGGATTCAAAATTTCTATGCATTTCATACCGATCACCATAATACGTCTAGTGATGGTATTTTTCACCATTCAGAGAAATTACTTAGTTATTGACTATTCCCCACACTGTACATTTCACACCTGTGACTCACGATTGGAAGTCTGTACCCCGAGATCTTTCTCATCTGTTTCTTTCCTCCCTGCCCCCCCTCGCACCTCTGGCCACCACCTGTTTGTTCTGTGTCTGACTCAACTTCTGTTTTATTTGTTGTGTTTTTTAGATTTCACGTGCAAGTGAAATCATACAGTATTTAGAAAACAACATTTTTTTTTTTCTGTCTCAACAGAGGCCATGTCTCTGGAAGGGACTTTGTGGAGATTACAGTGGTTTAGAACAGCATTGAGAGTCTTCCCTCTCCCCACCCACCACTTCTTCTTTCATTAATATCGGCTTTGTATAAGGACACCTGATTACTTCAGTCACTTAACGCAGAATATGTGAGGAGTGGGGTCACTATTGTAGTTCCATAAGATCGCTAAGAATTTCAGAGATACGGTGTTGAGTTGTTTTTGTTTGTCTTGAAGAGTTTGTTTTTTATCCCCTCCAGATTATTTAATTTACATAATTTGGCTGACCAACCAAGACCTACTGTATAGCAAAGGGAACTATGCTCAATACCTTGTAATAATCACTAATAGAAAAGAATCTGAAAGAGTATGTATATATATGAAATCACTTTGCTATACGCCTGAAACTAACATAACATTGTAACCTAACTTTACTTCAATAAAAATGTTTTTTAAAAATGTAGAACAAGCAAATAAAACTTTCTATGCTTAAGATGATTAGCCAACATAGTGTGAATTTACAGTCATAGAAGGAAAAGAGAAATGACAGCTGGTGTTTGGCCTAAAACCAATCAGAAGCCTTCTCAGCATGTATGCCCCAGCCCTTTGTACTTTGGACAGATTACTTATTCTCTCTGTGCCTCAGTTTCTTCCTCTGTAGAAATGGTGCCTGCCTCCTCCATCTCTATGAGAATTAAATTGTGTCTACAGCATTTAGATTGGTGCCTGGTATGTGTTAACTGTGACTACAAGGTAGCTGTTATTGCCTTGCAGACTTGGGTTACCTACTCCTGTGACTTTTTGGGGGGGCCTTCGCATTTTCTAGTTTTAAAGTAATTTGTGCTGTAGCATGCCCCAAGGATCGCATGTACATACAGGTAAAAATAGAAACAAGTTCACTGGGAAGAAAAAGACATCACCCCTTGCTAAAACGGAAGATTTAAAACCCTTGAGATATACCTTCTAGATCAGGAATCAAAATATTCAATTTCTTGGGAGTGCAGCCACAAATTGCAGTAAGTACTTTGTAAAATAGAATTAACAGAAGCACCTTGGCATTCTAAGGATCTCAAAAGTTGGTTTGAATGACTGTGTGTATTTTGAAGTACCAATTGTGCTATGAAAGAATTCTCTACCCAGCAGATAATGAACGGATAAGAGATCTTTCTGGCTGCCAAGCATGGGTTATCAGGAGGGTCCAGATTCTTGGAGGGGAGCATGGTCATATCTACTGCAGGCACTGCCTGGGTCAATATTGTATTGTATAGGAGGCTGGCGTGTTGCCTGTAGATTCTCAAGGTGTCGAGACAGCCTGGCTGATGGAATATTGATCTCAAGCCTGTCGGTTTCAATAGAATTCAGGAGTGAGTTGCAATAAAACAAGTTTGTATTTCGTTTTCTAGATAGTTGCCATCCCTGTTAATTTCTCTTTTGTGTAACTTTTCCTTCTGTTCTCATAAAACACATATTGCCTCTCTTACCAAAGGAACCTTCATGGAACTAGGGGAAAACAATGTGTTAAGAGAAATACATCAGGCCTCCAGTGTTCTGTCTGTGAGCCATGTTAGAATAGAAAGACTCCAGGGCAGTGATGATTTTCAAGCCAGGTTGTAACCAAGGCGGTGTCTTTGCTAGATGGGCTCATAACGGTGGTGAGATATTTGAAATGTTAGGTAACCAAATCTGTTGCAAGAGGAAGAGTTTAAACTTCCGAATTAGGCATAATACACACTATCCATGTCACTGAGACCCCTGAGGTAGGACCGAGCTGAGTGAATTAGAAGCAAGCTTCACTTTATTTCCTGGTATACGATCAATTAAGCTATTTCCAGAAGCAGCAGCACAGATGGCATTTTACTTAGTTTTATAGGGTAGTTTTCCACCCTTTGATACAAGGGGAGATGAGAGCAGGCAGCAGTAAGGCTTTCTTATTATCCGCTTTATACTTTCTTAATGAGCCTACTTGGTTTCCACTCTGTATCTTCCTGGGTACAGAGGGCAAAAGCATTTTCTCCTGCCAGGTTCCATACTCAACACTGGATCTATTAATATACTCATTCCTGATCAAAGGTTTGGCAGAGAACCATGTGAAGTATTCTTTAATCACTCTCCCTCTAAACTAAACCTGCCCCTCCAAGGTGAATGTGCGTCATGGGACTGATATTCGTCTCAGCTTAAGATGCATCAGCTGGGAACTGAACTGTGTCCCCCTAAAATTTGTATGTTGAAGTTCTAACCCACAGTCAGATGTTATTTGAAGGTGAGGCCTTTGAAAGGTAATTAAAGTTAGGTAAGGTCATGAGGATAGGGCACTGATCTGGTAGGATTAGTGTCCTTAAAAGAAGAGGTATCAGGAAACTTGCTTTCTCTGTCCATCATGTAAAGACATAGTTAAAAGGAGGTTGCCTAGAAGTCAGAAAGGGAACTCTCTGACTATGCTGACTCCTTGATCTTGGACTTCCAACCTCCAAGACTTCAAGGATGTAAATTTCTGTTGCTGAATTCACCCAGTCTTTATTTTATCATAGCGTCACAAGCCAAGATAGCAACCTTATCTATCTGTGAACTTAAATGTGGCATAATAAAGGCATCTTGCCAGCCCTAGGTGAGGCTGTTCATAATAGAGGGAGCAAGCAAGTCTCACTTCAGGCCCTCCACGCCCGCAAATAATTTTCCCACTGTCTGCCTCTGTGTATTCAGTTCAACCTTAGTACTTCATTGCTTTGGGATTCCAGCAATTGTCTTTTTGGCCAGCCTTTTTTTTTTTTTTTTTTTTTTTTTNTGCCAGCCCTAGGTGAGGCTGTTCATAATAGAGGGAGCAAGCAAGTCTCACTTCAGGCCCTCCACGCCCGCAAATAATTTTCCCACCGTCTGCCTCTGTGTATTCAGTTCAACCTTAGTACTTCATTCCTTTGGGATTCTAGCAATTGTCTTTTTGGTCAGCGTTTTCTTTTTACATTTAACATTGAAAAATAATGCAGTAATACAATCACCCTTCTGAATCTAGGGGAGATTGGTTCCAAGACACCTGTGGATACCCAAATCCACAGATGTTCGAGTCTCATATAAAAAATGGTATAATGTTTGCATATAGCTGACACACATCCTCCCGTATGCTTCAGGTCCTCTCTAGATTACCTATAATANTTGAAAAATAATGCAGTAATACAATCACCCTTCTGAATCTAGGGGAGATTGGTTCCAAGACACCTGTGGATACCCAAATCCACAGATGTTCGAGTCTCATATAAAAAATGGTATAATGTTTGCATATAGCTGACACACATCCTCCCGTATGCTTCAGGTCCTCTCTAGATTACCTATAATACCTATTATAATGTACATGCTAGAAAAAGTAAAAAATATAAATGCTGTTGAAGTATTTGCTAGAGTGAGGCAAATTAAAGTTTCCTTTTTGGTACTTCCTGGATTTTTTCCCCCAAGTATTTTCAGTCTGTAGTTGGTTGAATTCTCAGATATAGACTCCTGGGGTATGGAACCTTGGGATATAGAGGGCTGATTTTACATGGTTGTCAAATAGCAGTAACCACACGTTACATACGGGTAGCTAGTGAAAATGTTTCCTCTCTCTGTTCACATCCTGAGATCTTCAGTTTTTATTCCAGCATCTCATGGACTTCAGTGTCTTTGGATACTTCTTCAGATACTATGTACATATGTAAATATGTTTGTATCTCTTCTTTTTAACAGACGTACACATACTATTTATATTCCATCTTCTATGTATTGCTGGTAGTGTTAGGATACTGAGAAATTCCTGACTGATTGACACTTTGAGTCTCCAACATTTATCAGGACAATTAGTCCTCTGACTGGAGGGGAGGGTCATCTCAATCTAAGGACGAAAAGAGGCTGAAGAAGAAGATAATGGACGTCAAATGCACAATTCAGAGTCTTTCTGAGGGTTGCCCAATTTCACCTAAGTAGGTGCTATAGAAATTCTGGGGTACTATTGTAGCTGTATCTTATGTTCTCATGACTGATTCTTTTTTATCTCTTAGGTCTCACTTTGANCCTGTACCTCCAGATTGTGCCAGTACGAAGTGTGCACCAACCAGGCAGCTGGATTTGTTTTGGCTCATGGCAGTTCCATACACTTTTGCTGGGTGCCATGCTGGCCACTGACTTAGGTGAATAAAGCGGCATCCAATCAGTGGGTTAGTCAAAGACAGACAATTGTATTGCTGTATGGTGAGCATTACACTAGACATGTGTGTAAGTTGCAATGCAAAGGTGGAAGGAAGGGTCCTGAGTCCTAATGGGAGGTGCAAAGCGGGATCTAGCAAGGAGAATGGCATTTGAATTTGGGAATTTAAGGATGAGTCGGTTTGACAGTGATCCATGGGAAGGTATTCGTCCAGATCCAGAGAACATGCACAGATACTGAGAGGTGCCTGACATCTAAGACTCTCCGTTAGTTCTGGAGCTAGTACAGCATCTCCACATGTTGGGGCTCATAAGGGAGAGTTTGAAGTATAGATATGAGTGCCATGCTGTGGAGTACTTGGAAATCAGAGGTTTTTAAGCAGGTGACAATCGATCCAGATTTTAGAAACACCTCTCTGATAGGAACGTGGAGGACAGTGATCGGAGATGGAAAATCAGAGGCGAGGAGCCCAACTGTGAGATCATTGCAACAATACAGGTGAGCGATGATGCGGACCTGGGCTTCGGCCGTATTCCCAGTCTGAACCTCTTTCCTGAATTCTGGCCTCTTCTATCAGACTGCCTATTTGATGTCTCTGCTCAAATGTCTAATAAACATCTCAAACTCACCATGTCCAAGACAGAACTATGGATCNCAACTGTGAGATCATTGCAACAATACAGGTGAGCGATGATGCGGACCTGGGCTTCGGCCGTATTCCCAGTCTGAACCTCTTTCCTGAATTCTGGCCTCTTCTATCAGACTGCCTATTTGATGTCTCTGCTCAAATGTCTAATAAACATCTCAAACTCACCATGTCCAAGACAGAACTATGGATCTGCCCTTCTGCAAGTCTGCTCCCTTCATAGCCTACCCCATTTCCATTGATGAGAGCTCCATTCTGTCAATTGTTAAAATAACTTGGAGTTGATTTTGTGATTTATACCCTCCATTTATTGTTGTTGTTAGTTGCTAAGTTGTGTCCAAATCTTACATGACCCCACGGATTATAGCCTACCAAGCTCCTCTGTCCATGGCATTCTCCAGGCAAGAATACTAGAGTGGTTGCCATTTCCTCCTCCAGGGGATCTTCCTTACCCAGGGATCAAACCCATGTCTCCTGCGTCTCCTGCATTGGCAGGTGGATTCTTTACCCCTGAGTCACTGGGGAAGCCACCCTCCTTTTTACCAATCATAAAACCCCATCATCTTTCCCTTCCTCATTGTCTCTACTGCTACCATCCAGGTCTAAACCCCCATAATATTTTTCCTGGATTACTGGAATAATGTCTTCGTGCTAAGTCTTTGCTCTTTCAAATCCTTGCTCAGACTTCATCTTCTTAGAGACATCTACCCTGCCCACCATATCGAACACTGCAGTCTGACTTTACTCACTTTAGCCCATCCACTTACTATCCTTTCACTCTATTTTCCATAGTACTCATTTCAATTATATAGCATGCTGCATAACTGTTTTTGTTGTTTATCAACTCTTTCTATACTCAAAGGTAGCTCCACAGGGTGGGGCTTTTGGTCTGTTTGCTCACTAGAAAAGAGCTTGGCACAAAATAGAAACTGAGCAAATATTAGATGAATGAATGAATGAATGGGAAGTCTGCTGTAAAGAATGGAAGATGTACATTAGCAGGATAGAAATTAGAGCTCTTGGCATCATACTGCCTTGAGGGCGGAGAGAGCAAAACAGTAAGAGTGATTCTGGGTTTCTTAACTTGGACTGATTCATTTACCTGATAAGGGGAAGACAGAAAAAAAATATCTGGGAGAACTTAATGAATTTACTTGAGCCTGAATGTTTGTGAGATAGCCAAGTTCGGTTACTCAGGATGTGGGTTTTGCTGAACAGAGAGGTCAGGTTGGAATTAAAGGTTTTGTAGGCATCACCATTGGGGTGGTTGAGATTCCCTAGGGAGAGGGAACCAAATGGAAGAGGAGAAGTAGGTGGAAAGATGCGAAGAGACATACTGCTTTATTTAAAGGACATGCCCAGAGAAAGCCAGCAAGTACTGTTCAGCATCCTTTGGCACAAGTTTGGTCTCCTTGGCATACTTGGACACCTGTTTGGAAGCTGGAGAGAGAGAGGCAGATGTATGAAGGGGCAAAGAGTGAGATGGTCAGAGCACCTTTCGTCACAGTCTTGGGTGAGTCTCTGTAATGTTGGGATTGCTTCCTAAGCCTCTGTGTCCTCCAGCCATCCTTGCCCCAACTTCCTGAATCCTATCTGTAGTGCCTATTCCAAGCTAGGGTTATTCTCACATCAAGGTGGCAGACAGCAGAGCCCTGGCTTAGAGCATTAAAAGCTCCAGCAATTGTTTTCCTTCACTGAGTTGTCAGAAAGGCAATCCTGCCTGCATCCTATGCNGTAGTGCCTATTCCAAGCTAGGGTTATTCTCACATCAAGGTGGCAGACAGCAGAGCCCTGGCTTAGAGCATTAAAAGCTCCAGCAATTGTTTTCCTTCACTGAGTTGTCAGAAAGGCAATCCTGCCTGCATCCTATGCCTCTCACATTCCATGATGCATTTGAGACAATTTGCTACAAGGCTTCAGATTCCAATTTTGCAGAACAGTCAGAGATCACTTAACTGCATTTTGCCTGTTTACAAGAGCTGATGATGCCTGCTTCACCAAATGACTCTAAGGAAATTCAAACAAAAAGCCATTTTCTTTTCTTTTCTGTTTTTCTTTTTTCAGAAACTTCTCAGGGAAAGGCGACAAATGTATATGCAAGAATCGCTATGAGCCTTTAGCTGGTTAGAAGGATGGGGAGTTGGGGCCTGGCACTGAATAGTCAGCAGTGCTGCAAGTCAAGGACCCTGATAAATGACAGCATCTGAATCTTAATGCCATCCTTTGGCAGGCAGCTATTGTTAAACTGGTCATGCCCACTCCAATCTGGAAGGATCTTTTAAAACAGCTATTTTAAAAAAGGAACTTTCATGTGAAAGTGCAAAGAGTATATGGGGTGTGTTTCTTTTCCATCAACAGAGGGTTTTCTCCATTTGACAGCTATCACTTTCAGGGCAGGTCCTCCAAACCTATCTGGGCTAAATAAGCCACGTCTTTGGGTCTTCCTCTTCTCGAATGTCTCCTTTAGGCATTTGGGCTGTCAAGGTGCCCTCTGTCTTTCCATAAATACAGCTGCTGCAAATGGACAGTGTCATGGGATTTGTCTCATGATGGTATTCATGACAATGCTGATCTTTTTGTGGGTGGTAGTGGATGTTTGTTGTATAGTACTGCAATAATGTTGATTAACAAAGCACTGCAAACTCAAGTGGCTTAAGATAACAGTCATGTCAGTTTAACAAAGTGGATAACCTCACTGTTGAGAATCATCTTTTATTCAGTGAACATAGTGTTTAAGCCCCAGGAAACAGTTCTCAGATACTCCTGAGGCACTGTTCTGAAGAGGTAAGGGAGGAACCAGGATATATAAGAGTAAAAAAAAAAAAAATCAGGAAAATCAAAAAATAACTGCAAACTAAGGAAAACTCTAGACAACGTAAGTTAATGAACTTAGCTCTTTTCTGGTTGGGAAGATACTAGAGTCCAGGCTTACTGATAGCATTCCTTTGATATGTACCTCGGTTGTGAGGCCCAATATCCTGTTCTTTTCTGTCCTGAATCCCCTCAGGGTGTACCTTGGTTGGTGGTGTGGCTACAGTGGCTTATGACCTGATGGCTGTGACATCCTTTGTTTACTGATCTGGCAGGTGGCATTCTTTTCCACACGTGTTTATTCTGGCTTACCTATCATGGGTTGCCTGATGTTTGACTGTCCTAGGCTGGGCTCCTGGGAGACTCGGCTTCAGGTGCAGCTCAAGCTGGGCTCTGTTTCTTACCGGGGTTGTTCCACATGTGTTCATTCCAGATCCCAGATTCTACAGAGCAGCAGCTTCCTCAGGAAGAGTGGCAGTTCTTTTCACGATATGAAAGTGTAAGAAGGTAAGCAAATGGCACTATCTTTACTGTATCAGATTTGCCTACCTCCTATTGGATGAAGCACGTTTTTGACACATGGCCACAACCTGAAATCAAAGGATGGGGAGGAATTGTATGCCACCATGAGAAAAAGTGAATCATTTTGGCAAGCCTAATATCACTCAAGCAGGTACATGTATTTGTTGTGTGGGAGAGGAATAGGGAATGCATAATGGTCAGACAGCATTCTGTTCTCCCACAACTACCTACCATTCCTGGGCCATGTGCAAGGTCTCCATTTATTCTTACATGATCAGCCAAGGTTCTTTACATCCCTACCATGTGCTAAGCATCAAGGTTATATTAATGAAGACACAGAGGGAATTTGATCCTGGGATCCTGCTAGGAGAGCTAGTAGAGACCTGATCTGATTAGGGAGAAAGATTTGATCTTGAGCTTTGGAAAGTAAGCTTAAACCTTAGAGATCCAGCATTTTAGGGGTGGTAAACACAATTGATATTTCCCATTTTCCAGAGACTAAGTTCTTTCTGCTAGCCTCTTCTTTCTAAGAGACACCAGGTAATATTTTCCTGGTGTAGAGGGAATATATGTGTCTGGGAGACACACATAATTCAGAAAAAACTTAGCATAAGTGAGTCAGGGAGATCAGCTGTACTAGATAAGGATTTCTGAAACCAGAGTCTTGTTGGATCCAGGCATCTGCTGCCAGGATCCTGAGGTCCTCAGAGAGGTGGCTGCTGTCTCAGAGATATCTAGGNAGGTAATATTTTTCTGGTCTAGAGGGAATATGTGTGTCTGGGAGACACACATAATTCAGAAAAAACTAGCATAAGTGAGTCAGGAAGATCAGCTGTACTAGATAAGGATTTCTGAAACCAGAGTCTTGTTGGATCCAGGATCCTGAGGTCCTCAGAGAAGTGGCTGCTGTCTCAGAGATATCTAGGACTTGGTTGGCTTCAATCCAGTGGTATGTGACCTGAACAGAAGCTTCCAGAACTCATGGAAACAGTAGACACACGGTTAGATGGTAGCAAGGCAAAGCCTTATGTCAGTATTTTCTACAGTTGTGGCTGGTTGATACCTGCATGATTTTTCTCTGACCATGACTGATGCTCAAAGGTGTCTTTGAATTGGTTCGGTACATGTTTTAGGGGCCATTCTGATTGCATTTCACAAAAAGATACCTAGACAAATGTTTCACCCACTTGCATCAGTGGGGCATCAAGTTCATAGAACTTTTTAAAGGAGAAAAGCTCTCCTAGAGAATCGAGATTGGAAAACAAAGTAATGAATGAGCTGGAAAGGAAGCTTTTATTAAGTCTCTCAGTGAAGGATTGAGTACAGCTTGGTGAATATCCCAGAATGGCACAAGTCGTCGACAAAAATATAGTACGCAAGCATGACTGAAGCGGCATTGGTTCTTGCTGATTTGAATAGTACTGTTTAGACAGTCAACTAATTTTCAGTTTCACTGGATTTGGCCCTAGAAATTTCAGTATTAGCAGCTAACTTTTTGGAACCCGTGATGTCTCTTATGTTTGAATCCACAGAGAAAGTAAATAAGAGGAACATAGCGTGATCACCTCATAATTCGTTAATGTCATTTATCAGCCACTGCAGTGAAATAAAAGCTTTCTCACCATGATGGTGACTTTTAGAGCGATACCTGTACAGTTTCTCCTTAAGGAGTTTTTTGAAGCACACATTCAATAGACATTTCTGAAACTGACCATCTAAGGTTTCTGTAGAGCTGGGGTCAGCCTGAGAGCTGAATCTGTCCTGCCAACCTGTTGCTGTAAACAGAATTTTGCTGGCCCACAGACCTGCTCCTTCATTCACATACTGTCCATGGTTGTTTCTCTGCTCCAACAGCAGAGCTGAGTAACTGCTATAGAGGATTTATAGCCCACAGAGCCTGCGATATTTACTATCTGGCTGTTTACGGAAAAAGCTTTGCGACTCCTACTGTACAGAGTAGACTGAGCTCAATGGTGTGCACGTAAACTGAGGGGGTAGGGCAGGAGCTCTTCCTGTTGTGATAGGACCCTTTCTGGAGTCTGAGTCTGGAGACCCCAGGTGTGGATGGGGCTTCATGGACTCAAGGATGTCACCAGGACTTATTTTCAAACTCTTGGCTCTGCTTTATTCTTCTTTTTTTAAAAAAAATATTTTAAAATTTATTTATTTGGCTGTACGAGGTCTTAGTTGTGGCATGCGAACTCTTCGTTGTTGCATGTGGGATCTAGTTCCTGGACCAGGGATCAAACCCCAGGCCTCCTGTATTGGGAGTGCAGAGTCTTCGCCATTGGACCATGAGGGAAGTCCCTGTATCCTTTATTCTCAGAGAGTCTTTAAGTGGTATAAAAGATAGCCAGCGGAAGATCCGGGCTTATACAGTGCTGTTTTTATAACTGCTGTTGGATAGGAGTTCTTTCTCCCAGCATCTATTGTAACCCACATCCCAATTCCACAGGGCTCTGATTGAGCTGGGTGCTCAATCTGGACCTGTGTGAGCTCAGGTGGACAGAAGACTGTACGGAGTGATCATTTGGGTTTTAGACCCAACTTCTACTCAAAGAGTGGGGAAACAAGGGACATGCATTTGCAGGGCTAACAGCTGGGGAAAGAGGGGTATCCCACAGGAATCAAAAGGAAACAGAATTGATGGAAAATTTGGAGACAGCCAGAACCTAAGAATTCTTGAGAGGCTTATATTTGTCATGTTTTCCCTCACAATGTGATTTCTTCCAGCTGCTGAATTTTCTACCTCTGCAACAGGTCTTGCAACTCTCATCCCTCATCATCTTCAATGACTCCTTGGTCTGTGTTGCTCAGACTGTCTGCCCTTTCATTCCCTCCAGGTTCAATTAAAGAAGGCTTTTGTGTGGTGCAGACTTTACCATAGGCATGCTGTATTTGAGGGTAAAAATAACTCAGTACAATACAGCAGAGACAACTTACAATTTAATATCACTCATTATTCCCAAGAAAACTTCACCAGTCCTCACCATAGTAAGAAGTTGTTTCTAACCCTGTACTTCTTTAATGCCCCAGCTTTCCACAATATTCTTGGTCAGTTCTTCTTCTGAAGACTGTTCTTCTCANGATACCTGTACAGTTTCTCCTTAAGGAGTTTTTTGAAGCACACATTCAATAGACATTTCTGAAACTGACCATCTAAGGTTTCTGTAGAGCTGGGGTCAGCCTGAGAGCTGAATCTGTCCTGCCAACCTGTTGCTGTAAACAGAATTTTGCTGGCCCACAGACCTGCTCCTTCATTCACATACTGTCCATGGTTGTTTCTCTGCTCCAACAGCAGAGCTGAGTAACTGCTATAGAGGGTTTATAGCCCACAGAGCCTGCGATATTTACTATCTGGCTGTTTACGGAAAAAGCTTTGCGACTCCTACTGTACAGAGTAGACTGAGCTCAATGGTGTGCACGTAAACTGAGGGGGTAGGGCAGGAGCTCTTCCTGTTGTGATAGGACCCTTTCTGGAGTCTGAGTCTGGAGACCCCAGGTGTGGATGGGGCTTCATGGACTCAAGGATGTCACCAGGACTTATTTTCAAACTCTTGGCTCTGCTTTATTCTTCTTTTTTTAAAAAAAATATTTTAAAATTTATTTATTTGGCTGTACGAGGTCTTAGTTGTGGCATGCGAACTCTTCGTTGTTGCATGTGGGATCTAGTTCCTGGACCAGGGATCAAACCCCAGGCCTCCTGTATTGGGAGTGCAGAGTCTTCGCCATTGGACCATGAGGGAAGTCCCTGTATCCTTTATTCTCAGAGAGTCTTTAAGTGGTATAAAAGATAGCCAGCGGAAGATCCGGGCTTATACAGTGCTGTTTTTATAACTGCTGTTGGATAGGAGTTCTTTCTCCCAGCATCTATTGTAACCCACATCCCAATTCCACAGGGCTCTGATTGAGCTGGGTGCTCAATCTGGACCTGTGTGAGCTCAGGTGGACAGAAGACTGTACGGAGTGATCATTTGGGTTTTAGACCCAACTTCTACTCAAAGAGTGGGGAAACAAGGGACATGCATTTGCAGGGCTAACAGCTGGGGAAAGAGGGGTATCCCACAGGAATCAAAAGGAAACAGAATTGATGGAAAATTTGGAGACAGCCAGAACCTAAGAATTCTTGAGAGGCTTATATTTGTCATGTTTTCCCTCACAATGTGATTTCTTCCAGCTGCTGAATTTTCTACCTCTGCAACATGTCTTGCAACTCTCATCCCTCATCATCTTCAATGACTCCTTGGTCTGTGTTGCTCAGACTGTCTGCCCTTTCATTCCCTCCAGGTTCAATTAAAGAAGGCTTTTGTGTGGTGCAGACTTTACCATAGGCATGCTGTATTTGAGGGTAAAAATAACTCAGTACAATACAGCAGAGACAACTTACAATTTAATATCACTCATTATTCCCAAGAAAACTTCACCAGTCCTCACCATAGTAAGAAGTTGTTTCTAACCCTGTACTTCTTTAATGCCCCAGCTTTCCACAATATTCTTGGTCAGTTCTTCTTCTGAAGACTGTTCTTCTCACTGAACTCCAGACTCCAGCATCTCAAAGTTTGTGACATGTTTTGCTCAGAAGGGTTTTACTTCGTCTACCCTGCCTCAAGATAGTATCCAGAACAATTTGTACCCCACATATTTGTTTAGGATTTGTGAGAAGTAGAATGCATCCTTCCAAGGTCATTGACCTTACGGTACTAACAAGTGTGCCATTGATACAGTGGTTGTAGAAGTGAGGAGGTGGAGGGGGGAGAAAGGGGACAATTTTACTTGTTTCTCACATGCATATTATTCTTTACATTTAGAAATTACAGTCTTCACAAATGGTTTTTTGTAAAGAAAGCGTGACTACATTATCAGTAAAAAGTGTACAGGGTTCATATGGCCAAAATCAGAGCCTTTTTCTGGGCAGTGAGAATATGTCTTAGGCAGTCACAGGTCCAAGAAGGTGGAGAAGATTTGAATCTAAATCACCATCCAGAGAAGTGTAAGAGGAACGCATTCCAGATCAACTAAAGCCAGGGATCCTGCAGAATAAGAAAAATATTTGTTGCTTTAAGCTCTGGAACATTCATGAATGCTTGTTACACATTATTGCAGTAGTAGCTGACTGATAGGTGGAAGCTGAGGGTCACAGCCAGTCTGTGTCCACAGCCCTTGCTTTTTGCTGTGCCAAAACACTTAGGTTTGTCTGAGCATACTGATGTTTTTTTTCTCTTCCTTCTATTAGACCATAAGTTCCTAAAGGACAAAAAACTCATTTCTGCCATCTACCGCTCCCCGCCCCCAGCATAAATCTCTGTACCTTATTGCTGTTCAAGACAGGTTTTAGATAAATGGTAAATTTGAGCCTCGTGGTGGTGATAGCCTCAGATGGGAATTATGTCCTAATTACCTGCTGGTAAATAAAATCACTAATCTCAGGGAAAATCCGATGAGATTTAGAAACGGATTGGCACAAACTCATCTCCCTGATAATGACAGAGGTTAGACCTGGCAGCAGAAATGGTGAGGTGGAACACAGTCACGTTCATGTAACATTAATGGTCTCACCGTTATTTCACCTAAGTGCATGGTGAAAGGGATTTGGGGATTCATCTGAAAGGATTTGTGATTAGAGTAAGTGACTGTATAAAAATGAAAATAGTTCACAGGTAGTGTTCTCTGCTTTCCCCAAGAAAACCATTCTGTCTACTGAGAAAATTGAGGAGTGTTCTTTTCTGTTATTTAAATGAGTCCTTTCATTTCCCGGGTTTTAGTCAAATAGATTTCCTTAAAATAGCCAAAAGCGTGGCATACGGGTATGTAACATGCTGTCACACCTGTGTTTTATGATTTCTGATAGGAGTTAACTGTTCTAACAGAAATGTATATCAAACTATAAAAAATGGAAAGAAAATACAAAGGAACACTGGTGCTTTGCTTGTTCTTGGAATGACACACAAAGTTCTTAGCAAATCAAGGCAAAAATATCACAGGTCAAAGATACATGGGGTGAGTGGCTAAAAAAAAATCAACTTACCCAGAACATGGTGTGCTGATTCTTAGTGTGATCCTGAAATAACTGGCTGTTTTTAGGCAAATAGTAGTAAAAATAGGAAAGGCTATCACAGACAAAAAGGCTCAAAATAGGACTGTGATCATCTCTTGTCTTATGATTCCAAGGAGAACAGATACAGAACCCTCCAGTATTTTCAAACCATTTCTGCCTTGGCAAACTGAGAGACCTAGCAGGACCTCAGACAAGAGAGAGGAAGAGAAAGTTTTAGTGTCTAAGTTAAATAGGTAATTAAATGTGTTTTAGTTATGCCTAGGCTTGTTTTGAATGAAAATGTTCACAGTGACTTCCACTGCAAGAGAACAGGAATGGGGTTTTAAAAATTTCACCATGACCCTTTATGTGATGTAAAGTCCTCTTAATTCCCTCCAAACCTTCAGGGACAGAGTCTGTCTGGTTCAAGGTATGAGTTTCTGAGGTAGAGGCTGAAGGCATTCAAAAATGCCTCCTAGAGTGTTAGAACATCTCAGTGCTGGTCAGCTGGTTTACCTTTGTATGGTACTGCAAGAGTTTATCCAGTGATTTCATGAGAGTTCAGCTTCCGACCTCTGACCCTGCAGAGCCTGAAGTCCACTCCTTTTGCTGACTCACGGGGATGTTAATCACAGGTACTGAGCCATTAAAATATTTCTGCAAATGTCCAGATTTGGATGGGGAATTGGAGCAGTCAAGGATATTTGCCTAAGCCAAAACATTTTAAAACTCTGATTCATTCACCTCATTCTTTCACCAAATACTGAGTGCCTGCTGAATGCTGGCCACCCAGGAGACCATGCTAGAGACAGTGAAGTTGTGGTAAACAAAACAGACTGCCCAGTGTCCTTGGGAAACTTACATTCTAGGAGACAAGTCAAGGCATAAGATAATTTCTGATAGTGGAAAGACAGTACAAGTAACTTAAAACAGGATTATAAAAATGAACAGAGGTGCTACCTGTGATTCTTAATCGTGTTCTAGTTTCATTTGTCCCTGAAGAATAGCTCTAACTATTGTTTTTTTTCCCCCCCTTTTTTTCGCTGTACCCTGTAGTATGCCAAAACTCAGTTCCCCAACCAGGGACTGAGCCCATGCCCCCTGCATCGAGAGCCCAGAGGCTTAACCACTGGGCCATTAGGGAAGTCCCTATAACTATTAGTTTGATTAGGAGCAGGGCCTCACTTCCTTTGGTTGTGGTCTCGGTTGTTTATAGTCCGAGTTCTGACTCATGAACTTCATGACTAATGAAGTCTGGATGTGTGAGTCTGGTACTGGAGACCACTCTCAGTCTGGTCCCACTTGGCATCTGCACCCGTAATTCCCACTGTACCCCAATTCTCACTGCATCCCAAAGCACCTTCCACTCCACTTGTACCCATCTCTGATAGTGTGAGTCCTCTTGCCTCATACAAGAGGACAGAGAAAGTGCTAGAACTTCCTACCTGGACGGGACCTTTAGTGCAACCCATCGTCTAGAATTACCCCTGTCCCAGGTCCCTGGCCAGTGTGTCAACCTGTCAAATATAAGAGGTGTTCATGTCCCCATTCACATCTTCCCTCTTCAAGGAACATTTCCAGTGCTTCAGCTAAAATGAATCTTCTCATTGCACACCGAGCCTCTGTCAAAGCATTTAATAAAATTTGCTTTGCAATATAATCACTTACATTATGGGTCTAATTGTACCTCTAGCATTTGAATCTCTGAAGAATGGAATCTGCATTTAAAAACTTTTAACGTTGTTCTGTCTTCATTGCTTGGCAACAGAAATTGAATTAGCATCTCTAGAAGGTGTAACATGCTGTAAAGAGTTCAGGGTAATAGAAACAAGAGGAAGCATATTTTGTGTGTTTTCTTGCGTAATGCTCAATAGAACACATAATCCTTGTATGGGCTAACATAGCATTAACTTCTCTAAGAGCCATTCATCCCGCAGTCTCAGAGTCAAACACGACTGAAGCGACTTAGCACACACACACACACACACACACACACACACTCATCCCACACCCTTATTAATTCTTGTCCTTCTGTCTTTCTCTACCCTGAACTATCACAGCCACCATCACCCCTGCAGATAATGCCTCCATCCAGCTCCCAATGCTGGAAACGTCCATGCCTGAGGCCGAGTGTCCCCAAAGAACAGCACTGTTCCCTGCGTGCCCAGATTTCTTGTTCTATACTAGGGATGGGTTCTCAAAATGGGACTTAAGGTTGCACATATGTCAGACCAGTTGGATGAGTGAAGGGCTTGATTAAATTTAATTTCACAGAGTGAAGAAATTTGCCACATCTTGCCATTTAGCATTTTAGGGTCATTGGTGCCTCTTTGATCCTGTACCATGGTGGCCCAGTCAGAGCCATTTGCTATTTTTTCTCTTAAGATTTTTTTATCTGTACTGTGAGACATGTAGGATCTTAGTTCCCTGACCAGGGATTGAACTCCTGCCCCTTGCAGGGGAAGCACAGAGTTTTTTAACCACTGGACCAGCAGGGAATCCCACCCTTTTTTGTTTTTGACCACTCAGGCTTCCAGGGCACATTACCTCCTGATCCAAGCTTGTTTAGGTCAAAAACAGACTCCAAAGCCAGAACTGAGAGCAGGAGTTTCCCTGCATGGTGTCACCTTGGGCAAGGTTGTTTCCCTGGGGATTGAGAGCACTGAACCTGAAAAGGGGTGTGCTGGGTGGGGGTTATCAGGGCAGGACAGTGCTGCACCCCTAGAGCTCCCAGCAGCCCGTGTCTGAGTTTTCTCAGCAAAGAAATGAGAGACCCTCAGACTGCTGGGCCCCCTTGGCCAAATCCTTCAGAAAGGCCAAAAGTGCCTGAGAATCTGCATAGCCCAAGGCAGACCTTAAGCAATGACTGACACAAACATCCAGCTTCCTTCACCCCCATGGCTATAGTTCTGATGTGTGACCCAAGTTGTCCCCTGTAGGTCTACTGTGGGACTGAGTCAAGCTCCCCTCCATGGGATGGATCAGTTCAGTCGCTCAGTTGTGCCCGACTCTTTGCGACCCCATGATTTGCAGCACGCCAGGCCTCCCTGTCCATCACCAACTCCTAGAGTTCACTCAGACTCACGCCCATCGACCGCCCAATGTCCCCCCTCTTGTCCGATTCCCTTACCTTCTGGGTCACATGTTCCCTTAGATAGTGGTTTGTTTGTTTTTTTCTTCTCCTGGAAAGGCCTCATAATTACACTCTGCTGAATTCAACAGTCAGCATTTTCAGTTCTGGAGAAATCGATCCAAGACAACCAGCTTTGTGACCTGTGTGAATGTTATTTAGCCTGTCTAACCAGTTTTTGTACATCCTTCTGTGTATTCTTGCCACCTCTTCTTAATCTCTTCTGCTTCTGTTAGGTCCTTGCAGTTTCTTTTCTTTATTGTACCCATTTTTGCATGAAATGTTCCCTTGGTATCTCCAATTTTGAGAGCAAGAGCGGAAGTGTGCAACAGAGGATGAGATGATGGGTGCTATCACTGACTCAATGAGTCTGAGCAAACTCAGGGAGATAGTGAAGGACAGGCAAGCCTGGAGTGTGGCAGTCCATAGGGGTCACAAAGAGTTGGATATGACTGAGCAGCTGAACAGCAGCAACAAGCTTCAGTTTCCTCACCTGCAAAATGAGTCTCACGGTAACAATGAATTTGTCGGATTGTTGTGAAAGCTATGAGACCATGCCCAGGACAAAGTAAGTCCTGAATAAAGAAAGCGGTTATTAACAAAAGAGTGGCACTCTGTGGTTTTGTTGCAGGAAGGGGGACCCCTTCCAGGGTCCGAAACTGGGCTCTTATCTAACATTTGGAAATGAATTGTCCGAGGAGACACATGTGCTGACAAAGGAAGAGATTTTATTGGGAAAGGGCACCCGAGTGGAGAGCAGGAGGGTAAGGGAACCCAGGAGAACTGCTCTGCTGCATGGCTCACAGTCTTGGGTTTTATGGTGATGAGATTAGTTTCCAGGTGGTCTTTGGCCAATCATTCTAATTCAGAGTCTTTCCTGGTGGCGCACGCATCGCTCAGCCAAGATGGATGCTAGCGAGAGGGATTCCGGGAAGTGGACAGACACGCAGTGTCTCCTTTCGGCCTTTCCCAACTCTTCTGGTTGGTGGTGGCTTATTAGTTCATATTCCTTATCAGGATCTCCTGTCATGAAACAACTCATGTGGATAGTTACTATGGTGCCTGGCCAGGGTGGGCGGTTTCAATCAGTGTGCTTCCCCTAACAACTCTCCCCTGAGAGACTTCGTACTCAAGATACTTCTTGGGAATTGGGGTGGAGATCTCTTTCTTCTGTAATGTCTTCCTGCTGTGCGTGGGCGTAGGCCTGCCTAGCAGAGCAGAAGTCTTTCTCTACCAGATCTAAGTCAAGGATTTTTTTTTTTTTTGCCTGAAACCAGCATTCACCCTTGTAATAACAGCAATTTAGTTGGAAACTGTTGGCCCCTCTCAGAGATGAAATAGACAGGAGCCAAACAGGAGATCTAANGGGCTCAAAGACATTGTTATGCATATTTCTTTGAGTAGGAACCAGGACTCTGTCTGGAGGCTGTACCAAACTTTGATTTTTTCTCCTCTTTCTGTATCCTCTCCATTCCCTGATTAGCAATTGTTTGAATCCACCCTTTGGAATTCAGGGAAGGTCAAGGAGGCTGAATGAAGCCTATATCCTACAGGTAAGAAATGGAGAACACAGAACAGATCTGTACTCCAGAGCCCCACAGAGCCCCGCTCAGTTTTAATTTAGGGAACTGGGCAACTATGACTGTGATAACTTCCTGTCAAAATGGGGCATAGGACTGCCTCAGCTTGGAGTATAGACACTGAATTGGAAGTAATTCTGAGTTCCAAGTTCTAGATCTGAGTCTTGTATGATTAAAATCCTAATCCCTTGGTCTGCCATTTTGGTGTAACAGACCCAGTTAGAAGTAGCTGGAGGAGTGATAACTGGAATTTAGTAGACAAAATAAATCTCATTTCTTTTTAGACGAATAGGCCTGAAACCCAGTCTGGACCTGGCATTTCAGAGAGACTTGTAGACAGGTAGCCAGTTGCCTAGTTTTATAAAAAGTAATGTTACTAGCTTTCNGTTAGAAGTAGCTGGAGGAGTGATAACTGGAATTTAGTAGACAAAATAAATCTCATTTCTTTTTAGACGAATAGGCCTGAAACCCAGTCTGGACCTGGCATTTCAGAGAGACTTGTAGACAGGTAGCCAGTTGCCTAGTTTTATAAAAAGTAATGTTACTAGCTTTCAGCAGACATTGTTTTGAGAATGGTGGCATCCAAGCCTGACCCAACTTAGAAAACTCAAGTGTTTAGCAATATAAAGTCTAAGCCAAAAGTACACCCATAGCATCACCTAGTTATTTCCCAGGATATCTGAACCATAGCTACTCTATTTTGACTATTAATTGCAAACTTTTCCTTAATAGCCAAAGCAGATTTTACCGTTAATGACGTCAGTGTTTCTCTAGGTTTGAGAAGATGCAAGAATTGGGACTCATAAAATCTTCTGANGGAGACTTGTAGCCAGGTAGCCAGTTGCCTAGTTTTATAAAAAGTAAGGTTGCAGTTACTAGCTTCCAGGAGACACTGTTTTGAGAATGGTGGCATCCAAGCCTGACACGACTCAGAAAACTCAAGTGTTTAGCAATACAAAGTCTAATCTGAAAGTACACCCATAGCATCACCTAGTTATTTCCCAGGATATCTGAACCAGACCTACTCTATTTTGACTTTTAATTGTAAACTTTTCCTTAATAGCCAAAGCAGATTTCACCTGTAATGATGTCCGTGTTTCTCTAGGTATGAGAAGATGCAAGAATTGGGACTCATAAAATCTTTTCCTGAAAAGATCTAACTATCTGAAGCAACAGTTTTGGCTAAAAGAGCCATTAAATGAGTCATTTTAACTGAGAAGTGTGAGCTTTGTATTCTCTACAGTTGAACTAGAAACTCTTCCTATACCTGAGGTCTTCTACCTTGTTGCAGTTTTAGTCAAAAGTATTGGCTGCATGTTTTTTTTTCCCCCCCTTCTCAGTGTGAAAGGAGGAAATAGCTGAGGGAAAGGCCCTGACTGTTCTTTTGAGCTTCTGTAGATTTGAGTTTCCTGTGTCAACTAAAAAAATGATTCACAGCCTAAAAGTTGAGAGAGTTTTATTTGGCAGGAATTTTTAGGACTTGGAACCTGGGAGGCAACACCTCAAGTAAACCCTGAGATGTTGCCAGGTTTTATAGAAGCTTTTCAACAAAGGACAGCTAGTCTGAACACCTAAACAGTATTGTTAATTAAAAGACAAAAACAGATTTCTCAAGGAATTTAGTGCTTTTCTTTGTGTGGGAAGATGTAAGAGTCTGGGCTCATTGAAATCATTCCTTTGATACGCACCTTGGATCTCTGGTATCAGCATCCTGTGTTGTGTGTCCTGAGTTTCCTCAGGGCTGAGCCTGGAGAGTGGCTGCAGTCTGATGGCTGCTAGAAGGCAGGTATTCTTTTCTTTCTGAGTTTCCCCAGGGCTGATGTTGGAGGGCTGCAGTCTCTGATGACTGTGACATCCTTTGTTTACTGATACGGCAGGAAATACTCCATTTCTTACCTGATAGCCTCTCCTGATAAAGAACCTCTTGAACTAATTAAGCTAATTGAAGATGAAACTGGCTCATTTTTATGTGCTACTCAAGCAAAAGTGCCTGACACTTAAGAATGTAAACTTCAGTAAGGTTTTAAACTTCATTTTCTTTGGGGCTCTTGGTGGTCAGGGTCTTCGCTTGGAATCCCTGGGGAAAAGCAGAATGGCTCATCATCCCTGGGGTCACCTGTGCCCTGGGGTCCAGCCCGCCCATCCTGTCCTCTTGCCAGAGCCCATTGCTCTGCCACCACAGCTGGTGTGGTGACTACAAACCACTCAGTTGTCCTGTGGGGGCTGATGGCTTTGCCGGGACCACCCTTGGTCGCAATCCTCAGACTCAGCTGCCTGGAGTGAGGCTGGCTCGTTGTTGATTTGTCGAGGTGCCTCTGCTTAGTGGCTGCCTGAAGAGCTGTGTTAAAAGGTATTCTGAGTTCTTTGGCCGCCACGAAAAAGAGAGCAGAGATTTTTGTAACATCTGTTGTGGATATTTAGTAGGAGATGATAACCTGTGTTTTCCAGACTGGCATAGGGTTCTATGTTTCTGCAGAGATACCAGGTTTTCTGTGGATAATAACATTTCCTTCTTATTTTATTTAATACTATATTATATATTTGTTTTATTATAACTTGGTATATATTCAAATATATCCATATATGTAATTATAATATATAAAATAAACATTTTCCAGACTGGCATAAGGTTCTATGTTTCTGCAGAGATATCAGGTTTTCTGTGGATAATAAAACTTCCTTCTTATTTTATTTAATACTATATTATATATTTGATTTTATTATAACTTGGAGTATATTCAGATATATTCATATATGTAATTATAATATATAAAGGAAATGTATATAATACAAAATATAAAAGTATATAATAACATACATAGAAATGTATCCCAAAATTTATATACATACGTATGTGTGTATATATATATATATGTGTGTGTACAGAGAGAGATACGGATCCCCCCCCCAAAAAAAAACGAAATATGACTAATAGTATCCACCCTCTTTGACTTTCTTCTAAACCCTCATTCTCAGATGAATTCAGTTATCAGCCACAATTACCTTTGCTGACAAATTGTGTTATCTTTGACAACTTATTCAATTTTCCTGTGACTCAGTTTCCTTATCTGCTAAGTGGATGAGAGGGTCTGCCTTCTAGGGTTGCCATGGGAACTAAACGAGTAACCACCACCTGTGGTACTCAGGGCAGTGCCTGGTACGTAAGTATTAGCTCTTACAATATTAAAATTACATTATGGTATATCAAGTACCCACTGTTTGCCACCAGCCAATGTTCTGTGGAGGCTGCTCTTTGATCTCCTAGGCTATTCACTTAGCTCCCTTTTCAGTCCAGAGGAGGAGACAGTAATTTGCATCTTTACGTCAGCACTGCTGCTATTCTGATGAAATTTCCAGGACATGGAAACCCCAGAGAGAAGGCTTCTTTAATAATAACCCAGTGAAAGAATATACATGACCGAAAAAAAAAAAAAAATCTGTGTCTTTTCCTGTGAGACCTGGAAGATGAAATGAAAACTTTACATCTTTTCCCCTCTTTAATGTTGATGGGATTTAGCTATTAAAAATAACCCTTTACATAGCTTAGCTCATTGGGTTTTCTCATTTTTAGACACAGAGATCGTTGTCAGTTAGCTTTGCCTTCGCAAAGCATGGTGGGCTTATAGAAAGAAGCAGGATTTTGGTATCAGAGTTGGGTTTGAATCCTAGCCCCTCCGGTGCACTGTCTCACATTGTAAGCAAAGTGAGTTGACCTCAGGAAGCCTCCTGTGCTTAGCTGTAGATTGGAAGATTAGCCAGCCTCTGCTGTTTCTCAGACCCCTGCAAACTAGTGCTTAGGGCCCACTGCTTAGTGAGGATTGTACTTTCCAGTGAGAGTCCTTCAGACTTCTGAGATGCCTTCTGAATCATCAGAGTGGAAATTAAACTACATGTAGTGATCTCAAATGTAGTGTATTATACTTTAAACCTTTGCACAAATACCTACTTAGGCTGAACTTTGTTCAGGTTAGGGATCATTCCCAGCCCAGGGAGGGTGACCGTAGCCTGTGCTGGTTGGCTGTTGGATATCAGAATTCCTTTTCTATAGAACCACGGTGAGGCCTGGATTAGTGGCCCAGAATAGCTCGCAAACACCCGCTCAACACATAAACCCTTGGAGTGTATAGTGTAAAATTTACCTACATTTGGCTTATATAGTTGTCAGTGTACTTGAGTTAAATTCTGGCTCTGTCACTTGCTAACTTTGGAATCTCAGCTTCTCTAAGCCTCCATTTCCTCTGCAAAATCATGATTTTCTTAATGGGGTAGTTGGAGAGGGGAAGTGATGTCTGGCCCACAGTAAGTATTTAATCAATTGTGCTTGGGCCGGCTTTTCTATTAATTGTTGTTATGTTTATTTGGACCAAACTTACCANCTCAGCTTCTCTAAGCCTCCATTTCCTCTGCAAAATCATGATTTTCTTAATGGGGTAGTTGGAGAGGGGAAGTGATGTCTGGCCCACAGTAAGTATTTAATCAATTGTGCTTGGGCCGGCTTTTCTATTAATTGTTGTTATGTTTATTTGGACCAAACTTACCAGCATTTTGGGGGGAAATGTATAAGGAGAATTTCAGCTCCAGATTTCAGGAACAGGCCTTCCTGCCCCATGTTGCTCTGGAACCAGTGTTCTCCTGATCCTATTCTTGGATAGTGTCTCCCACTGTCTGGGGGGAAGTGTCCCAGGGGAGCCAGTCTTGGGGAGTAAAAGATCAGAGTGGGAACTTCAGGATGTAGAAGCCGTAGGTGGCCTGACCAGGTGGGGAGTCTTCTTGGGCCGAATCCCAGCGTTGCCTCCATCACTGCCTTTCTCCTTCACCAGCCAGGACTCTGGTTGGTCTCCTCCCTGACCCTCCACGAGGATTCGTCTCCCTGGAGTCCCAGAAAGGGAACCTCAGGGCTTCCTCCTGCTCGCCTGCGCCTTATGCCATCACTAGACTCACTCAAGCTTTCTTTAAATGGTTTTATTTTATATTAAAATATTTTTATGTAATATCACGTATACATGGAATCGTAAAAAATGATACAAATGAACTTACTTACACAACAGAAATAATATTCATAGACATTTAAAACAAATTTGTGGTTACCAGAGGGGAAAGAGAGGGAGAAGGGGAAAACTAGGAGACTGGGATTAACATAGATACACTACTATATATAAAACAACAAGGACCTTCTATATAGCATGGGTTCCATATCTTGTAATAGCCTATAATGGAAAAGAATCTGAAAAAGAATAGATGGCTAACTGAATCACTTTGCTGTATACCTGAAACTAACACAGTACTGTATATCAGCAGTTTTTCAATTTAAAAGTTTTTTAAAAAGTGTCAAAATTTGCATATAAAGTTCACTCTGAGTGCACAGAGTTCTATGTGCTTTGACAAATGCATAGAGTCTTGTAACCGTCACCAAACTCAAGGTATGGACCATCACCCCACAGAGTTGCCTTTTGAAGTTCCTTTGGTGTTTTACACTCCTGATGAAAAACAAAATGTCATTCAAAGAGTGGTAAATATTTTTCTTTCTTTGCAACTTGCCTCATATTCATTTCTCATACAGAGTCATTTGAGGAAGATGGAGTCCCCTCTACAAGGTGGACCACACAGGACTGTCCTTTGGGACCCCATTGCTTTCTAGGCTCTCCAAGATCTCTCATGGAAACCAGAGCAAGGGTGAGTGTTCTAAAGCAAGCAGTTCAGGTCCAGCTCAATCGCAGAGACCCCTGGGGCTTAGATTAAGGGAACCAGGGTGCCAAAGGACAGCTCTGAGAATTCTGCCCCTACCCCCTCACCACACATTTGCCTGCCACAAAAAATCCTGTTGGATTGTAGTGTAATGAGCTGAAAAGCAAAGACTGGCTCAGAGCAGAGGGTGTTGCAGAAACCAGTACTCGAGAAACCAAGCACCACACTCAGAGAGTTGGAGAACTCAGGTTCATTATGCTGGCGGGCCCAGAGGAGTTAACACTCCAAGCTCTGAGCCCTGAACAAAGGGAGTACAGAATTATTATAGACAGACTGTAGTGGGCAACACTAGCTATTAATAGACTGGTTTAAACTAAGGGGTTTTGTGTGTGCAGGAATAGTGGTCAAGATGGGGCGGGGGATGCCTGATTGGACAGGCTTGATTAAGCAGGTTTTCAGGGGCTGGGCAGTTGCAAAGAGCAGGACAAGGGTGAGTGAGGTAAACTCCAGTTCCTAGTATTGCAAGTCCCCACTTCCTGAGGCTAAGTGACCTACGTGATCCAGACTTCACAAGGGGCAAGGTGAGTTACAGAGGAAGAAGGAGGTAAAATTTTAACTTTTCCTCTTTAAGGGCGCAGGAGTAAGCTTGAAAGAGGGAGTAGGATGGGAGAGGAATATTACGTGACTGAACAGGAGAGCAGAGAGAAGTTCCAAGGTTGTTTCCTGCAAGATTTCCGTCAGGGCTCTTTCGGCATGTTGTCGTCTTCGCGTAAATGAGAAGGTGTAGCTCTCTTCTCCTGCTACAGCTCCGCACCCGTGGCTCAGTGAGGGGTCTTGGCACCCATGCACCCTGCATCAGGGCATCTGTGGACAGGACTCAACCTGCACATCGTTTGGGTGGGAACACGCATTGCACTTTCACACAAATTGGCCATTGGTGTTCAGTGAATCCTTCCCATTATCCAGGATAGCAGACTTGCTGCTGAATTAAAAATGATTTATGGAAAATGCACTGGCTTCAGTCATCAGACTTTCTGGCAGAAATACTAAGCATGGAGGCAAAAATTTTCCATTAGGTCCCTGGCCATCCCTGCATCTTGATGTTACTATGGAACCTGGAACCTGTGGTAAAGGCTTGGACTTGAGGAGCTGGCAGCAATTCCCTGCCTTTGGGTTTCACATTCTCAAATGTCAGAATGCATGTTACTCTCTAAATAAAATTTTACATGAGAGAATGGGAGGCATGTTGCTTTTGAGTCATGGGATGTCATACCTGACAGGAATGCTGCTGACTTGAATGGATAGCTGATGAAGACTCAGAAGGGAGCTGAGAGTATTTCTCTGGGTGTGAGATTTGAGATTTGTGTGCGGCAGTATGGAATTTTCCTCATCTATGATGAAGATTGCCAGGAGAAATATCAATAACCTCAGATATGCAGATGACACCACCCTTATGGCAGAAAGTGAAGAGGAACTAAAAAGCCTTTTGATGAAAGTGAAAGAGGAGAGTGAAAAAGTTGACTTAAAGCTCAACATTCAGAAAACGAAGATCATGGCATCTGGTCNCAATCTTGATACCAGCTTGTGCTTCTTCCAGCCCAGCGTTTCTCATGATGTACTCTGCATAGAAGTTAAGATAAGCAGGGTGACAATATACAACCTTGATGTACTCCTTTTCCTGTTTGGAGCCAGACTGTTGTTCCATGTCCAGTTCTAACTGTTGCTTCCTGACCTGCATATAGGTTTAAGTAATTACTCAAAACTGAATTTCTCTCTTCCTTTGTACTGTCTCCAGGGCTGCTCTGGACTTGGGAATTGAGAATAAAGTTGGTAACTGAGTCAGTATTTGCACAACTGATTTCACATATTTGCACATTGCTGATTCCAAAATGCCAAAGCCGCAGGTACGGATTTCTCTGTGTCTGCTGGACACCTTCATCTGAGGGTCTCAGACAGTCTGTGCTGGACCAAGCTAAGGAGACTGCTTTCTAGCGTACAGGTGCTAGTTCTCCTTTGGCAGTAATAGTCAGCATTTCTTGAGGGCAACATCCCTTCATAGTCATTCTTTTACAAGCTTTGAGTGTAGTATAGAATTAACTAATTGTTGCCAACTGGCAAACAGTGGTGGCAACAGCAAGTGGTAAATACATGTGAAAGCAGGGAGCTGATGAGAATATTCACAGTCTGTAGATGTATAATGTCTCCTGTAGCACACCTCCAATTGACACAATCCACTTTTAGCCAACAGCTTTTTGGCCAGTCCAGTGCCTAATAAGAAGAGTAAAAGGCAGTCTGGTATGTGGTAAAGAACACGTGTTTCAGCAGTTGTTTGTTCACATTCTGACTCTGCCCATTAGATTTTATTTAATGACTGACTCTCAGCTATGAAGAGCCTTGAAGTTACTCAAGTATATAAAATGCTTAAAGGATGCCTGGTACTTAGTAGATACTAAATAAACAGTGACTTTGCTTGTGCTACATCAAATCTGTGTGGCTAATAAGGGATCCTCCCAGCCACTCCAAGAACTTGGGCATGACTGATTGTCTTTTTGTAAATAAAGCCCTCATTTCAGCTGGTTGGTGGGGAGCGAAAGTAGGAACTGGACTTTTTTCTGTCACCACATCCTTTGTCCCTTCTTGAATTTTAAACCATCAGCACTTTGTGAAAACATCCAATTATACATCCAAGGCAAAATCAATTCCTCTGTTCCCCTGTCCTAGTAAAATTCTCTGTATATACTGTTTCTGGGCTTCCCTGGTAACTCAGTGGGTAAAGAATCCACATGCAATGCAGGGGATCCTGGTTTGATTCCTGGGTTGGGAAGATCCCCTGGAGGAGGACATGGCAAGCCACTCCAGTTTTCATGCTTGGAAAATCCCCATGGACAGAGGAGCTGGGTGAGCTGCAGTAATGGGTTCACAAAGAGTCGGACGTGACTGAGAGACTAAGCACAACACATACTGTTTCTGTGATATTCACCATATTATCTTGTGATGAGTGATGGCTCTGAATTCCTGAAAGTATGTGAGATCTTGAAAGCAGGACTGGTCTGATTTTTTTCGGGTGGACACGCTCTCTGTCACAGAGTGAGTACTCAGTGCAGATTTGTTGAAATAGAGTAGGGATGAGTCAGAATGCAGCAGAGTCAAAAGGTTCCCTTAATTAAAGGAAAAGGGACTAAAAGCATTGCTTGGCATTTTATTCCAAAGCCAGCATGTGAGCTAACAAGACAGGAAGCATCCATCTGCAAGTAATGTGCACAGCCCACCCCGCTGAGAATGTTAATTATGTTTTTAAAGGGAGACAGGGAGCCCTGGTTGCTTTTGGCACAAAGCAGTGGGGAGAGGGAAGGCCCAGGAAAGGAATGCTAAATAGTTTCTCTGATTTCAGTTGCCAGCTCTCTGTGTAGCTCTGGGAAGGGAGAGGATTCCTGAAAGGTGATGGTGATGTTTATTCATCGGGAGAGAGATGTCACCCCTGTTGTTCTGATGATGATTCCAAAGGGACCCTTCTGGTCTACGTATTGTTTTTTGTACCTCTCCTGGAGACCCTGTCTAAATCCTCCCCTGGTCTAAAGTACTCTGTATCCTCTGCAACTTGACTGTTTCCACGGCCTCTTTTCAGTCTCATATACTCACGTGGATTCAACATGCTTTCAAGGAGAATTTTAAAATGCACTGTCAACATTTTAATGAGTATAGTCTTTGACTTAGTAATTCCACTTTGAGGACTCTCTCCTATGGAAATTCGCCTTCAAGAAAATGAAAAATATAGTAGATGCACAGGCTTATGTGCAATAATAGAAATTAGAAATATTTGCAGTGCTCATCAGTAAGAGATTGTTTAGATGAATCTTGACATAGCCATTTTATGTAACTGTTAAAATGAATAAGGTACATCTCTACACAGGGATATACTTGTACTGNGATGATGATTCCAAAGGGACCCTTCTGGTCTACGTATTGTTTTTTGTACCTCTCCTGGAGACCCTGTCTAAATCCTCCCCTGGTCTAAAGTACTCTGTATCCTCTGCAACTTGACTGTTTCCACGGCCTCTTTTCAGTCTCATATACTCACGTGGATTCAACATGCTTTCAAGGAGAATTTTAAAATGCACTGTCAACATTTTAATGAGTATAGTCTTTGACTTAGTAATTCCACTTTGAGGACTCTCTCCTATGGAAATTCGCCTTCAAGAAAATGAAAAATATAGTAGATGCACAGGCTTATGTGCAATAATAGAAATTAGAAATATTTGCAGTGCTCATCAGTAAGAGATTGTTTAGATGAATCTTGACATAGCCATTTTATGTAACTGTTAAAATGAATAAGGTACATCTCTACACAGGGATATACTTGTACTGTGTTGAAAAAGGAAGTTGTAGAATAATGTGTACTGCAAGTCCTGTTTTTATGTACAGAAAAATCCAGAAGCACATGCACCATTCATTTACTCAACAAATGTTTATCGGGTATATGCTAAGTGCCAGAGAGTGAGCAGAAAAAAATCTGCATTTGTGGGGCTTACATTATCATCCAGGGAAATGAATAGTAAACACAACCAATAGGAATACCTAGTGTGGTAAAAGGTAGTGAGCACTAAGGAGAAGTATAATTGTTGTTGTTTAGTTGCTTAGGTGTGTCCAGTTCTTTGCGACCCCATTGACTGTAGCCCTCCAGGCTCCTCTGTCCATGGGATTCTCCTGGCAAGAATACTGCAGTGGGTTGCCATTTCCATCTCCAGGGGATCTTCCTGACCCACACCTGAACGCACACCTCCTGCACAATCAGGTGGACACTCAATCCTGCTGCTGCTGCTGCTGCTAAGTTGCTTCAGTCGTATCCAACTCTGTGCGACCCCCCAGACGGCAGCCCACCAGGCTCTGCCTTCCCTGGGATTTTCCAGGCAAGAGTATTGGAGTGGGGTGCCATTGCCTTCTCCCGGACACTCAATAAACATAAGAAATGGAAAAGGATGGGTTAACTGGAGCTTCACAACAGAGATAACACCATGAATTTGCCCCACTGTTTAATTTTGTTACTGAGCAGAAAGAAATTGGGTATTTCTCAGCCCCTTTGGATCTCGCTGGGTTTGCATATCTAATTCTAGACAGTGGGATGTTGGTACTAGTGACGGTCACCCCTTTCAGGACTGGTCATATGAATCCCATGCGACCTTCTGCATGTCTTACTTTACTCATCTGCATGGATGGAGGCAAGGAGTGCCAAAGCTTAGAAGAGAATAGTAGGTTAGTGGGGAAAAAAACAACAACTGGATCTGCTCCTCATCTTTGCTTGGAAGAAAGCCAAGCAAGAGAGCCGCTTGTTTAGGAATGTCGACATAAGACTTAATCAAGAGAGAAACTCTCACTTGGTTAAGGCATAGAGATTGTAAGTTGGTTAGTTGCAGCAGGTAGGATTAATTAGAATTGGCTTCAAATGCAGTTCTTCCTCTGGGGTTTGACAACATAAAATTATGCTCTTGAGCAAGAATACTGTACGTGTTATTTAGACACAAGTACAGTACATACGGTAACTCATTGGCATTGTATTTGACAATTTGTGACACAGTCCTCCAGAGATGCTTCCCAGTATTGTAATAGGAATAACTCTTCCATTTCTTTCAAATCTGAAGTTCTGACATGCCTTGAGTGGTGGTTTCACTCTTCCACGCTGTAGACAGTGGTGGCCAGTTCTGCAGGCTGAAGTTAGGTTTACGTTGACTTTCACAGTGCACCATGGCTGCCACTGTTGCCTAACAGCTCACCAGATCTTCAGCCTCTGTTTCCTCGACCATTTCCTTAAAGACCCTTTGAATTATCCTGCATTTTCATACCTAGTATCATAAATAGTAGATACTGATTTCCTTAGGGTAAGTTAAAGGCTACTATTATACAACTTTTTGTCCACCATTATGAGGAAAACCTGTGCTCTGGGAAGACAGTAAGTAGAATATGTGTCTATGATATAAGGTACACCATGCATTTCAAACTTCTTATTCAAGACAGCATGACATAATGCTCATTGGATGAGAGTATGTAGGGCATTCTTGCTTGCTAGGTTTCCATTGGCTAAGAGCGTAAAGCTGGGCTCAGAGCATCAGAAGAATACATATCAGTGGTGTAGTATTAGGAAATGCTCTAGACACGAATGGTATGTACTAGGGTTTTCTAGAGAAACAGCAATGTAAGAGGAGACTGATTATAGGACTTGGCCCCGGTAATTATAGGTGCTAAGTCCTACAAATTGCTGTCTGAAAGCAGGAGAACCAGGAAAGGTGGTCTAATTAGTTCAAGTCTGAAGGCCTGAGAGCCAAGAGCACTAGTATCTGAAGGCCGGAGCTCAAACAAAGAATTTCCCTCCTTCCACCTTTCTGTTCCCTTCAGAACCTCAACAGATTGGATGATGCCCTCTGGGATCTGCCAAGGCAATCTTTACTCAGTCTACCAATTTAGATGCTAACCTGTTTTAGAAACACACTCTGAGACATACCCAGAAATAACATTTTTCACCAGTTATCTGGGAATCCCCTAGCCCCTTCAAGTTGACACATAAAATTAATCATTGTACAACATTTAGAAAATTATTTCAGAGGCAGATAAATATTAGTTGGAAATAGAAGCATGTCTGCCTAGTTTGCTTTAGCATCACAGCCAGGAGAGCTGCCCTTGACTGTGAATCTATATTATAGTGGGTTATGTCTGGCCACGGTTAGACTTGGGACACACCCTTAATAGTCTGAAAATGCATTGACATTTGAAACAGGGATGCCCCATGGTGGAAAAGGTTGTCTGATTCTGGACTGATGTCTACGCCTGAAGAATTTTGTCTTTGCTTAGCCTGGGAGCCCCAATGTGATTTGGAATTTGAAGCATAAATTCTTACAAAAGGGCATGTGTATGGGTTTTGTGGCAAAGATTTCGTAGGTCAACCCACAGCTTTAATGGTGGAGTCTCTCTCCTTCCTGAATATTTCTTCCTTCAATGAGGATAAGAGAGCTGTTAGAGTACATATACTTGGAGTCGTATGGGAGTTGTGGATGAATTCTGTTGATCATGGCTATTAGCAGATAGAAGGCAGATTTCTGAGCCTGACACCTTGCTGGATTTAACTGTTGCCCATGCACTGTGCAAAAGTTCTGAAGAGTGCTGAGGCCCTGCCTCTTTTCTCGTCATTTTCTCCTGTGGATTGCCCAGCAGCTCACTCTGTTTGATCCCAAACTATACATCATGACTCCTTACGTTCTTAATATACAACTTTATCTACACATTTTCTTTTTTTTTTTTTCTTTCCTCTGCTGTTTGGGTGCTTTGTATTGTCATCGTTTGCTTAAGCATATCTTTTGAATTTTCTAAATTAAATATGTGTTTTTGGCACTATAAAAGCTATTTTTTTTAAAAAATAGAATTTAAAAATGCTTAAAAAGAAATAGACCTCTCTGTCTATATCTTGATTAAAAATTCCGAGAAGGGGCATTATTCTAACGATTTGAGAGAAGAATACAAGCATTTCAGTGCTGAGGAGGTGAAGAGACACTGTGGTTGATGTGTAGCTCATGGGAGAAGACATGCATAGTACTCTTTTGTATGAATCAGCCCTTAATTATCACTCCTGGGCCTGGTATAATGTGGATAGTAAATGTCTCATAAGAGAAATATGAGGATTAAATTAGAATGACACTTAGTGCTCATCCCTAAGCTGTAGTAGTCAGGCGATAGCAATCATGGGAAATGTGTGCCATGTACCCAGCTCTCACTCTGATGCTCATGACAGGCACAGCATCTGTCCCAGTGAGCTAGTTCAGGCTCAGCCTCCTGTAGGCATGATACTACAAGTCAGATGAACTTGGAATTTTGATGTCTTTGAGGTAAATACTCAATTCCTAGTAGCCATGATAATGGTGGTGTTGGTAGAAATACTAGAGCCAAGTGGGACTAAGTAAGGTGTTGGTTAAATAATCGTCACACAGTTAACAACCATCATCAGTTCAGTTGCTCAGTCGTGTCCGACTCTTTGCGACCCCATGAATTGCAGCATGCCAGGCCTCCCTGTCCATCACCAGCTATTGGGGGCAGGAAGAGAAGGGGATGACAGATGATGAGATGGCTGGAAGGCATTACCAATTCAACAACCATCATATCTAGACAAAATATAAAATATAACTGCCAGAAGGCATTGGAAAAAGAGCAAAAGCAAGCAGATTCTAGATGGAAGTTAACACTTAAAGAACAACACTGAGTTTCCTGTTTCCATAGCTGCTAACCTGAGGGCAGGCTCCAGTCTGCATAAAGCAGGGTAGAAAACTATCTTTCTGGCTGGAAGAACCAGATGATAGAAGCAATGGCAGGCACTGTAACATGAGAGATAATCCTGGAAAGAGAGAGGCGGAAAAGGGGAGGCACCCATAGTGTGTATAAACGTCAACCAACCAAACTAAGGATGAAATATTACACAGAAATTTGAACCCTGTCTAAGAGATAGTGTTTGCAGTCTGAACTGAAAAAAATATCTGACACTCTTCAGAGAAACATAATGCAATATAGGCTTTCCATAACATAACGCAATATTAGACTCTCTGGCTGATTTCAAATATCCAGAATAAAGCCAAAGTTACTCAGGATATGGAAAGTATGACCCATTTTAAAAAGAGAAGGCAATTGAAAACAAATAGATTGATGGATCAGAACCGAGAGTCCATGACTAGATTCACACAAATGCAGTCTACTGATTTTTGGCAAAAGAACAAAGAAAACTCAGTGGAGTTAAGATAAAATCAGATTATAGCCATAAATGTAAAGTGCAAAACTATAAAACTTCTAGAAGATAGCATAGAAGAAAACCTAGATGACCTTGGGTTTCATGATGACTTTTTAGATGTAACACTAAAAGCTTGAACTTTGAAAAGAAAAAAAAAGGTTGGACTTCATTAAAATTAAAAGCTTCCTATCTGCAGAAGACACTGTTAAGAGAATGAAAAGATAAGCCATAGATTGGGAGAAAATATTTGCAAAACACATGTCTAATAAAGTACTGTTGTCCTAAACTATAAAGGACTCTTAAAACTCAACAGTTAATAAACCAAACATCTTAATTAAATAATGGGTAAAATATCTGAACAGACCCTGCACCAAAGATAAACATGTGGCCAAATAATCAGATGATCAACATATGCGATTAAGGAATCGTAACTTGAGCAGCAGCATGATGTAGCTACACACCTATTAGAATGGATAAAACCAAAGCACTGATAACATCAAATGCTTGTGAGGATATGAAGCAAGAGGAACTCTGATTTCTGGTAAAATTAAAAATGGTGCAGTCACTTTGGAAGAAATATTGGCAATTCTTACAGAAGTAAACACATTATGAGATCCAGCAATCATTCTCCTTGTTATTTACCTAGACGGGTTGAGAACTTATGTCCAAATGAAAACCTAAACATGAAAGTATGCAGCAGCCACGTCATCACTGTCATACTTGGTACAAATGGAGATGTCATCCAGTAGGTAAATGCATAAAGAAGCTGTGGTGTATCTGTACAGTGAGTTATTATTTAGTGATACAAAATATGAGTGATAAAACCACAAAATAACATGGATGAGACTTAAATGTAAATTACTAAGTGAAAGAAACCTATGGAAAAAGAACTACATTTTGGGTAATTCCAACTGTATAACATAATGGAAAAAACAAAATGACAGAAACAGTAAAAAGATTAATGCTTTTCAGGAGTTTGTGGGGAGGGAGGAATGGATTAATAGGTGGAGCACAGGGGATTTTTAGGACAGTTAAACCTCTCTCTTTGCTACTATAATGGTGGGTACATGTTTCTCAATATTTGTTGAAACCCATGGAATGAACAAAAGAGTGACCCTGATGTCATCTGTGGACCTAAGTTGATATTAATACATCAACATTGGATTATTATAAAAATGTACCATACAAGATGTTAATAATAGGGGAAACCATGCATGTAGGGGGGCATGAGGGAGCACAGGAACTGTCTGTAAACTTTCCTGTAGACCTGAACTGCTTTAAAATATTGAAAATATTAGTTTAAAAAGACAGGAATGACATCAGCCAATCTGGTAGGGTAGGAACATCTGGAGGTTATTCCTCTCCAGCAACATCAAAGAATTTGGCAAAACCTACTTGAATTAAGCTGATCAGAATTCTGAAAGACAGAGGTTTGTACAAAGTGAGTGCTTAGCCAGGAGAAAAGCCACTGGGGTAGAGCAGGAGCTCTTTTTTATTGCATTTTAATTTACCCTTGCCCTCCCTCTGCCCCTGGCTCAGTAGTAATCTTGAAGAGAAAGCTTTTAATTCCAGTTTGAGTATCTAATTCTGGAGGGAGCAAAGTGGGTCTAGCCCCCAAGAAATTGTGCTTTTCTCTTTTGACCTTACTGGGGTTTCCTATAGGATTGCCATGACGGGCTTCAAAAAAAAAAAAAGACAAAAACAAGGAGCAAGCTGGAAAAAACTAACAGTTGGGGAAAAAAATAAACATACTGAAATTTTGGAAAGAAAAGCCAGGGAATAACCTTTTGTGAACAAAATAGGGGCTTTGAAAAGCTATCATGTATATAGAGAACACAGAAAAACACCCACCTGCTCAGGGCAGGACACACGCTCAGATCTGGGAGAAGACTGTAAGTTTTTACCCCTGGCTTGTCTTTCGGATCACAAGAAGGACCTACTAGAGTTGTAAATGGCCTAAATGTTGAAAGAGTGCCTGGACATAAAGCCAAACTGCAAAGATCTGGGATGTAACATTTTGTTTTAACTTTTTGTTTTTTAATGTTCTTGTTCTATTTCTTTATCTTTACATATCATAATAGCTAAAGTGTCCACTTTAAGTGAAAAATTATGAAGCATGCAAAGAAATATGTATGACTTATTCAAAAATTAAATTAAAAAGATAGAAAATGTATTCTATGCAAGGAGTCCATGGAATGGAACATTATTCAGCTCCGTACGGAAATGAAGTGCTGACGCATGGTGCAGCACACGGTTATGCTACATGAAAGAAGCCAGACTGCAAAGGCCGGAAATTGTAGGATCCACTAGTATGAAACATTCAGAACAGGTAAATCCATAGAGCTAGAAAGTGGGTTAGTGGTTGTTATGGGCTCTGGGATAGGCAGCTTAATTGGTGGAGTATTGCCATTTAGGATGATGAAACATTCTGGAACTAAAAGTGGTGATGGTTGCTGACCATTGTGAATGTGCTAATGCCACTGAATGGTACCCTTTGAATCACTGGTACATTTTTTGTTATGCATGTTTTAACAAAAGGAAAAGCAAAAGAATGTACAGTCAATGTAGACTGACTCCAAGATAGTGAAAATAGCAGAAAAGGATTTCAAAGTAGTTTTTACAATTGTGTCCAATGTCTTAATAAAAATGTTAATAATCAGTGAAAAGGTAGTGTAAAGTCAGATGGTCAATCAGAAAGCTAGACCCTGTGACAATTTAGTATCGAGGGCTCAGGTAATGAGACATTAAATAATCATAGGACGAGTCTAAGAGATTTCATCAGGGTATTACAGAACTCTCTAATGGAAGGGCTAGAAATGATACTTCCTGTCTCTGCTGCAGTCCACAAAAGGCTTTGTGGTCTGGTCTCAGCCTCTCTTTCAAATCAGTAAATTTCATGCACTAACATCTTTTACTTTAGGCTGCTTGAGAATGAAAATTAGAGTGGGATAATTTCAAAGAGAATCTTCAGTATCCTCATCTGGGTTTTCAGAGTTGAGGTTACAAAAGCTAGTCTGGTTTCATGAGATTCCGGTCTTGGTCACAGATCTTGCATTAGATTCTCAAACACGGAGAAGGTACGCATATGCTTGGTTTAAAGGAAGTGTGTAATTTGAGGCAGAAGAAATCTAAGTATTCCCAAGTCCCTTCTTGCTCACTTCAGTCAGTTCAGTTCAGTCACTCAGTCGTGTCCGAGTCTGCGACCCCATGGACGTCAGCATACCAGGCCTCCCTGTCTATCACCAACTCCTGGAGTGTACTCAAACGCATGTGTATTGAGTCAGTGATGTCATCAAGCCATCTCATCCTCTGTTGTCCCCTTCTCTTCCTGCCTTCCATCTTTCCTAGCATCAGGGTCTTTTCCATTGAGTCGGTACATCGCATCAGGTGGCCAGAGAATTGGAGTTTCAGCTTCAGCATCAGTTCTTCCAATGAATATTCACGATCGATTTCCTTTAGGATTGACTGGTTGGATCTGCTTGCAGTCCAAGGGACTCTCAAGAGTCTTCTCCAACACCGCAGGTCGAAAGCATCAATTCTTTGGTGCTCAGCTTTCTTTATAGTCCAACTCTCACATCTGTACATGACTACTGGAAAAACCATAGCTTTCACTAGATGGACTTTTGTTGGCAAAGTAACATCTCTGCTTTTTAAATGCTGTCTAAGTTGGTCATAACTTTTCTTCAAAGGAGCAAGCGTCTTTAAATTTCATGGCTGCAATCACTATCTGCAGTGCTTTTGAAGTCCCCCCAAAATAAAGTCTGCCACTGTTTCCCCATCTGTTTCCCATGAAGTAATGGGACCAAATGCCATGATCTTAGTTTTCTGAATGTTGAGCTTTAAGCCAACTTTTTCACTCTCCTCTTTCACTTTCATCAAAAGGCTCTACAGTTCTTCTTTTCTTTCTGCCATAAGGGTGGAGTCATCTGCATATCTGAGATTATTGATATTGCTCCCGGCAATCTTGATTCCAGCTTGTGCTTCATCCAGCCCAGCGTTTCTCATGATGTACTCTGCATATAAGTTGAATAAGCAAGGTGACAATATACAGCCTTGATGTACTCCTTTTCCTATTTGGAACCAGTCTTTTGTTCCATGTCCAGTTCTAACTGTTGCTTCTTGACCTGCATACAGATTTCTCAAAAGGCAGGTCAGATGGTCTCATATTCCTATCTTTCAAAGAATTTTCCAGAGTTTGTTGTGGTCCACACAGTCAAAGGCTTTGGCATAGTCAATAAAGCAGAA
>SJYA01002694.1:60969-92762 GCA_006410615.1 Neotragus moschatus
TCCACACAGTCAAAGGCTTTGGCATAGTCAATAAAGCAGAAGTAGATGTTTTTCTGGAACTGTCTTGCTTTTTTGATGATCCAGTGGATGTTGGCAATTTGATCTCTGGTTCCTCTGCCTTTTCTAAATCTAGCTTGAACATCTGGAAGTTCACAGTTCATGTACTGTTGCAGCCTGGCTTGGGGAATTTTGAGCATTACTTTGCTAGCGTGTGAGATGCGTGTAATAGTAGTGCAGTAGTTGTGCGGTAGTTTGAACATTCTTTGGCATTGCCTTTCTTTGGGATTGGAATGAATACTGACCTTTTCCAGTCCTGTGGCCACTGCCGAGTTTTCCAAATTGGCTGGCATATTGAGTGCAACACTTTCACAGCATCATCTTTTAGGATTTGAAATAGTTCAACTGGAATTCTATTGCCTCCACTAGCTTTGTTCATAGTGATGCTTTCTAAGGCCCACTTGACTTTGCATTCCAGGATGTCTGACTCTACGTGGTGCTCAGGCAACTACCAAATTTTTATCAGGTATTCTTCAAAAAAACTTGTCTCTGGTTCAAGGTATATTTGTTATTTTGAAATTGAACATTTAGTTCGCACAACTGCTACTTGCATTCTTTTATTTTCTGACCAGAGGCTGTGTTACACTCTGCCTAGTGATAGAACTTATTGAACAATGAAATGCAGGTCTACAGTTATCAAAGCAAGAATAATACATTTTAAATTTGCACTATTGAAGTCTGTAGTAGACTGAAATTAATTGCTCTTAGGCATGAAATCTCTAAATGAGCAAAAGGTTGTTAACTTTGTCTTCAGGATAAAAATAGAAAAATCTGACTCTTTCATACATTGTCCCTCACAAAACAGTAATTTTTCCAATTGATTTCTTTTGTTCCAAAAGATAAAAGACATCTCAAATGAAAATCCAGCCTTTAAAAATTATTGCTTATTTCAAATATAATTATGCATAAAGTTAAAGAATACCTATACCTGATTATGAATCTTGTTATTTGACAAATGAATATCAGACATAGGACAGTAACTATATAACCAGATACATTTCCTGGCGATTGAGGTTATAGTTGGTGATCTAAAGCTAAAGGCAAAGGAGGAAAGGAAAGACATACCCATTTGAATGCAGAGTTCCAAAGAATAGCAAGGATAAGAAAACCTTCTTCAGTGATCAGTGCAAAGAAATAGAATGGGAAAGACTAGAGATCTTTGCAAGAAAATTAGAGATACCAAGGGAACATTTCATGCAAACATGAGCACAATAAAGGACAGAAATTGTATAGACCTAACAGAAACAGAAGATATTAGGAAGAGGTGGAAAGAATAGACAGAAGAGCTGTACANTCAGTGCAAAGAAATAGAATGGGAAAGACTAGAGATCTTTGCAAGAAAATTAGAGATACCAAGGGAACATTTCATGCAAACATGAGCACAATAAAGGACAGAAATTGTATAGACCTAACAGAAACAGAAGATATTAGGAAGAGGTGGAAAGAATAGACAGAAGAGCTGTACAAAAAGATCTTCATGACCCAGATAACCACGATGGTGTGATCACTCATCTAGAGCCAGACATCCTGGAATGTAAAGTCAAGTGGGTCTTAGGAAGCACCACTACGAACAAAGCTACTGGAGGTGATAGAATTCCAGGAGGAATTGCTGTCCAGCCAGACATCCTGGAATGCAAAATCAAGTGGGCCTTAGGAAGCATCATTAAGAACAAAGTTAGTGGAGGTGAGCTATTTCAAATCCTAAAGACAGTGCTGTGAAAGTGCTGCACTCAATATGCCAGCAAATTTGGAAAACTCAGCACTAGCCACAGGACTGGTAAAGGTCAGTTTTCATTCCAATCCCAAAGAAAGGCAATGCCAAAGAATGTTCAAACTACCACACAATTGCACGCATCTCACACGCTAGCAAAGTAATGCTCAAAATTCCCCAAGCCAGGTTGCAACAGTACATGAACTGTGAACTTCCAGATGTTCAAGTTGGATTTAGAAAAGGCAGAGGAACCAGAGATCAAATTGCCAACATTCATTGGATCATCAAAAAAGAAGAGAGAGTTCCAGAAAAATATTTGCTTTATTGACTATGCCAAAGCCTTTGACTGTGTGGACCACAACAAACTCTGGAAAATTTTTCAAGAGATGGGAATACGAGACCACCTGGCCTGCCTCTTGAGAAATCTGTATGCAGGTCAAGAAGCAACAGTTAGAACTGGACACGGAATAGCAAACTGATTCCAAATCAGGAAAGGAGTATGTCAAGGCTGTATATGGTCACCTGCTTATTTAACTTCTATGCAGAGTACATCATGAGAAATGCTGGGCTGGATGAGCACAATCTGGAATCAAGATTGCCAGGAGAATTATCAATAACCTCAGATATGCAGATGACTCCACACTTATGGCAGAAAGGGAAGAAGAACTGAAGAGCCTCTTGATGAGAGTGAAAGAGGAGAGTGAAAACATTGGTTTAAAACTCACCATTCAGAAAACTAAGATTATGGAATCCGGTCCTATCACTTCCTGGCAAATAGATGGGGAAACAGTGGCAGACTTTATTTTGGGGGGCTCCAAAATCACTGCAGATGGTAACTGCAGCCATGAAATTAAAATATGCTTGCTCCTTTGAAGAAAAGTTATGACCAACCTAGACAGCATATTAAAAAGCAGAGATGTTACTTTACCAAGAAAGGGCTGTCTAGTGAAAGCTATGGTTTTTCCAGTAGTCATGTATGGATGTGTGAGTTGGAGTATAAAGAAAGCTTAGTGCCAAACAGTTGATGCTTTTGAAGTGTGGTTTTGGAGAAGACTCTTGAGAGTCCCTTGGACTGCAAGGAGATCAAACCAGTCAATCCTAAAGGAAATCAGTCTTGAATATTCACTGGAAGGACTGATGCTGAAGCTGAAACTCCAATACTTGGGCCACCTGATGTGAAGAACTGACTCATTGGAAAGACCCTGATGCTGGGAAAGATTGAAGGCAGGAAGTGAAGGGGTCAACAGAGGATGAGATGGTTCAATGGCATCACCAATGCAATCAACATGAACTTGAGTAGGCTGTGGGAATTGGCGATGGACAGGGAAGCCTGGCATGCTGTTGCTCATGGGGTCACAAAGAGTTGGACATAACTGAGTGACTGAACTGACTGACTTGTGATCTACATTATTTTACAGCTAATCACTAGGGTAAGACCGTTGTGCTCAAGTGGTGACGTGTAATTCCTCCTTTTAAACTTTAAAAGTAATACAAAGGAATGTGTTTTAAGAATATGTCTGTTGCAAACAGATTTTTAACTGGAAAAATTAACAAACACACTTCTACTTCAAAATCCTGCTTTCTGACTTCTTTCAGGCATTATACAAGGAGCCACATAGTCAGGATAGTTTGTCTTCAGCACACTACAGAATCTGTAAGAGCATGCCTCTAGTTACTTCGTAATACTCTTACTGTTTTTATTTTCTTCCATTTCCTTAATGTTAGGATTTGAGGTGGCTCGGACGGTAAAGCGTCTGCCTACAGTGTCAGAGACCTGGGTTTGATCCCTGGGTCAGGAAGATCCTCTGGAGAAGGAAATGGCAACCCACTCCAGTACTTTTGCCTGGAAAATCCCATGGACAGAGGAGCGTAGTAGGCTACAGTCCATGTTAACAGCATACCACCATTTCTCATTGTAGATGTGAAATTCTTCACAATTATTTGTGCTCCATTTTTATCTCACTTCCATACAGCCCTAGTATATTGACATTAACCCATTGAAAGTAAGCTTGGCCTTCTGATCTTCTTTAGTCTGAGGAACTGATCTGAACAGAGGCTTTAAGTGATTGGGCTTTGTATCTCTTTTTCTTGCTCCTTAGTGAGATCAGTGTGTTCCAGAACTTGACTTTTCTTTCAGGCTGGAGTCTATTATGACAAGTGGAGCTAAGCCTAGCACAGCCACAGTTGAAGCCCTCTTGTAACATGAGCAAAAATGTGTATTTTTATAAATTACTGAGACACTGGGACATTTGTTAGTTGGCACAACTATCAAACATTACTTCCCTTTGTCTTGTTCTCTCCATGGTAAATGGAGAACGTTGTCCATCAAAACCAGTGTAATGGGCAGACTTGCCCAGAAATTTGAGTTTCTTGACAGCAAGATAGGGAACCTTCCTAATCACTTTGCTATCCTCAATATTTAGTGTAGGGTGAGACACAGTTTTATTTAACGAATGATTACTTATTTTGATTGGCACATTCAATCTTTGTGGACCAAAAGATGACCTTTTAAACTCTCAACTGGTTCTTCCCAACCTGTCACCCTCAGGTCTCTTGAGTGTATTCTCTACAGTCTCAAATTAACCTCTACAAAAGAGGGAAAGAAATTGTTATAAAGAAATAATACTATTAAACACAATGTTTGCATATGTAGATTTAGTCCTTACTATGTGCTGGACTAAGCAGTTTAATCTATTATTTAAATTTCACAAGCAGACCAATGAGTAAATTCAAGTAGTAGTTCTCTGAACAGAGGAGATTGATTTCTCCAGTTAGACTCCATACTACACTATAACTCATCTGTAACTTAGATTTATCTCAAGAAGTATAAACGACTTTCAAAGTCTGCAGCTGCAAAGTGGTTAACTTTAGGATTTTGAGCCCAGATACTCTGATCACAGAATTTTGTTCTTATGCCTTGTGACATTATCTTTTTATTTTTAAAGAGAATAATGCTTTCCTTTCCTTTGGCTAGATCTTTAGTATAATCTCCTAAGTGCTGGCAGAGTTACAGTGTGGTATGGAGCCTAACTTGAGTCTGAGGCAAAGGGAATAATCAAAAAACATTCAGTTCAGTTCAGTCGCTCAGTCGTGTCTGACTCTTTGCGACCCCATGAATCGCAGCATGCCAGGCCTCCCTGTCCATCACCAACTCCCAGAGTTCACTCAGACTCACGCCCATCGAGTCAGTGATGCCATCCAGCCATCTCATCCTTGGTTGTCCCCTTCTCCTCNGTCTCTCTTCCTTTACTTTGGTCTCTCTTTCTATCTCTGTCACTCTCTATCTCAAGTTCATCTCTCCACTCTTAATCTGAGGCCTCTTCCCACCTTCGACCACATTGCTTTCTGCTCCCCTTCATGAAAAACCTCACTGAATAAAAGACTTGGCCCCAAGTGTTTGCTTTCCATTTCACCGCCTATTCTTTCCTCCACCCTCTCTGATTTGGTTTATCTGCCTTCCGTTCTGCTCTAATTGTCTTTCTGGACATTTTCCGTATTTCCAGATCAGATGGAAATGTTATATTACCTGCCCTCAGAAGCACTGGGCACTGCCTGTGCCTTCCTCATTGAATGATGCTCTTGCTGTGTTAGTCAGGGTCACTTAACTGCCACAAGAAGCAATCACAAAATCTCAGTGGCTTAACACAATCAAATTTTATTTCTTGCTCATTACAGCATCATTGTTACAATAAAGGGGCAATGAACAGGGAGGATCATGTGGGAGAGTTTCACAGGCCCGGCTTAGAGTAACACGCATGTATCACTTCCACCCACTTTCCATTTGCTGTCTGCTATTCCCTTGGCCTCTCTTGGAAGTGAAAGGGTGCTAAGAAATGTCATCCCTGGCTGGCAACCTCCTTCCTTGAAATAACTCTACTCTTTGGAGAGTTAAGTATGAGTGTATGGAGGGCAACTGACTCATCTTGCCCATAGGTGGAGAGACAGGCAGGTACCAGGTCATGTATGTGTGGCCCAAGTCTGCAAAGCAGTGCTCAGCATGCTCTCTGCCCAGATGCTTTTTGGTCGGTGGAGGTCAGTTTTGCCAGGTCACCATCCTTTTTCCCTAGTGTGAGTCTTAGCTTCTTATGAAGACCTACCCCACAGATAAAGATTTTATGGGGCCCCCCAGGTCACTTTTGTACCTAGATTTTCTCTAGAAAATGGACTGTTTTATCCAAGATACCCTCTCATAGATCCCAGTGAAAGCTAAACAGTTCTGATACAGAGGCACTGGGCTTCTTCGTGGGAGGCACATACTTAATAATTTAATATTGAATGTGTTCCCTGTGGTCCTCGGGCCCTAGTCTATTCTCTGGAGTCATTCAGCTCATAGAAGCAACATCATTACTCAGGCCCACACCACAGTTTTGCAATACTTTCTATATCGCATTAGGGGAAAAAAAAAGCATATATTAAGAGTACAGCATGTGTACACTGTTACTGCCTTTATTGCACATGGATGCTTAAGGCTCTTTATTTTAATATGCCCACAAAAATCACAAGAGCTCTCAACATGTTCCTCTTTTATCTAGAGGAATTTTTATTATACTATAAGTCTCCTAATGGCGTCCCCATTTTATCACGGAGGCTGGCCCAGAGTCAAAAACATTCTGGGGTTTCCATGGGGAATTAAGCACAGGACACTTTAGCCAGGCTGTCCATTTGCACAAAGAGCCCTCCAGCGGGGGTGGCAGGGTAGAGAGGCTCAAACTCTGCTTCACTGTGACCCCTCAGCCCTCAGAGAGCTCTCTACAGGCCGTCCAAGTCTCCTTTCGTACGAACATACTTTATTCTCTAAGATTGAATTGATAGGGAATGCCGGCAACCTAAGGTCTGTGTCTGTTCCTGATGACTGACATGCCTGGAGCATCCACTGCCTCTTAGAATTGCTGAAAAGGTATTATCCCAGGTCATTTATAACCATTTCACTGTAATACCTGAGAAACTGTAGACACAAAGTATAGGTAGCTGAGACTGGAGTTTATCTCTGGTCATGATCACTTTGACGCAGAATAATTCATTTGAACAAATACTCACTGGACACTTAATATTCTGTGCCCAGTAGTAGGCAGTTAGGGATATGAAGCAATAAAAATACAATGGACGCTCTGATCCCCCGTCAGGACTTGAGGGCTTAACTGCCAGCTGTTATGAGTGCTCTTGGCTGACAGCTGTCAACTGTCCAGCCCCTCCAGGAGCTGACTCAGCTAGAAAGGGCTGCCTCACCCAAGGCCACTTGCCCTTCTCGTGGCAGCCCGTACGTAGTGACTGGTCTGAAGGTTCCACTCTGATGGGCCATCTCAGCTTCAGAGCTTCCTGCAGGGTTGGCTGAAGCCCTGCTGAGACTTCATTGCAACCCAGCTGTTCCCTTTGCCCAGTTCCACTTTCTCTCCCTTGCTTCTTCAGGGGATGTTCTGAAGAGCCCTTATCAGTCATCTTCCTGCATGCTGATGTCTATGGCAGGGTTTGCTTCCTGGGGAACCCAAACTGAAATAATGGGATGTTGATGAGCCTTCCGTTTTGAGGAGCTCACAATCGAGCCATAGAAATAGATGTGCAAGTAACAGTGATTCGTTGTGTAAGTGGTGTGCTCCAGTTGGAATGGGAGCCATTGCTATGAGACCTTGAGAAAGAAGAGACAGAAAATGTTTCTGCTCTTATCCTTCCTTTTCATCAAAAGAAGCAAGCAGGGCCCTGCCCTAAATAGGAGCAAGGATGCAGGGTCATTATCAGTTGGCATGGTCAGGATGCGGGAGGATGTCCAAGGGCTATTTATTCTTTCTTCTCTTTCAGAGCTTCTTCCTCTTTACACTTGATTAACACCTGGATTTTCATTTCAAGTGGTGGATGGGGCTTTCCACAGCCCCAAGGTAGACATTACACTGCAGTGGGTCTAAAAGGCCAACTCCCAAGTAATGGGCTTTGGAAGATCAATAACCCAAGTTATTCCCAGACATGCTAAGGCAGGTTTAACATATATAATGTGAAAAAAAAAAAAAAAAAAGGCTCAAGGGAAGAAGAGAGACTCATTGAAAGAAAAGATAGATTACATCATTCAACCTTTAATTAACATGATGGCTTGGACTTCAGAAAATCAATGGAGCTTTTTCACTGGTAGGAAAGAATGCATTTAATATTTTATGTGCACACATTTATCTTCTCGTTTTCTTTCAGCATGTAGTTTCTTTGGTGGATGCCTGCAATTGGACACATATTCCTCTTTAAAGTTGAAATATGACTTTTTTTTTTACTAGAAAATTAATAACTATATTTGGAATAAGATTTTAAAAGACCTTAAAAGTTAAAAAAACTTGGCAGGAAATAGTATTTTTGTTTAAAAAACCGAGTTTATATGGAGGGGTATAAAGGGGCGTGGAAACATTTTTATGTGAATATAATTAAGGTTTAAATTTGTTCTTTTGCAAGACTTGTGAATTTCCCTGTTGAGTTGTTTATTTCAACAGGAGTTCACTGGGTAGTGAAGTATTGTACTAGGTGCTTTGAAAAGACCCCCCAAAAGTATTCATCTGTGCTTGTAATTTAATTGAAGCTATGTAATGCTCAGTTAGCTGTAACTGTATTATCTTGTTCATTAACGTGTACAGACAATTCTGTTAGCATCACAAGTTACTTGTAAACAGCATTTGTTAAAGTTGCCAGCCACAGGGACACCTTGCAGTTTTCCTTCTCTCCCTGTGTGCTGTTCAGGGTTTGATAGTTATCTTAAGGGTCTGCATATCATCACTGATTAATTTTCCCTTTGTTCCTCCTTCTGCCTAACTTGATCATTCCAAAGCTTAGTATGCATTAACAAATTCTAATCAGAATTGAATAAGTCAAGCTTAGTTTTAGGAAATACAAACTCTTCTGGCTTTATCTGCCAGAACTGTGGGGAAGCAGGTTTTAATAGCCTCACTGGAGGGCACAGAGGATCAAATTCAGTGTTGGGACAGGAGGTTTAACTGCCAGGACCACAGTGGCAGAAACACAAGTAAATGGAAGGGTGGGAGAGGACACCAGCAAGAGTTCATTGTTTTAGCGAGGGGCAGGGACTTTTCCCAGCATTTTGCCTAGGAGAGCACAGGAACAGTAATGGTGTGTGTATACACGTGTCTGCATCGTTAGTTGTGTCTGACTCATTTGCGACCCCATGGACTGTAGCCTGCCAGGCTCCTCTGCCCATGGAATTCTCCAGACAAGAATTTTGGAGTGGGTTGCCATTCCTTACTCCAGGGACTCTTCCCCACCCAGGGACTGAACCCACGTCTGCTGCATTGGCAGACTGGTTCTTTAACTACTGAGCTACCTGGGAAATGGTGTGTGAGGGAAATAATGAAAGGGAACAGTACTAAGGCATATTTTTTCTGGTATTTAAGAAATGCAGGTAAAGATCTTAACATTTTTGGAAAATTATGCTTTGGTTGGTAAACAGTTTTGAAAACCTTCTTATTACTCTGAGTTAGCCATATGGATTATGCGTTTGATATGGTTACAGTAATTGACTACAGATTTTCATCCTTGAGGATTTTTATGTCTGCTCCTTAATATTACCCTTATTCTTTTAAATAGATGGTTCATGTTTATGTGAATTTTCATATCACACAGGGTAACTTGAACACAGGGCTTCGCAGAGGGCTCAATGGTAAAAAAAAAAAAAAAAAAAAAAAAAAAAAAAAATCCCCTGGAAAGCAGAAGACATGGGTTTGATCTCTGCATCAGGAAGATCCCCTGGAGAAGGAAGTGGGAACCCATTCCAGTATTCTTCCTGGGAAATCCCATGGACAGAGGAGCCTGGCAGGCTACAGTCCCTGGAGTTGCAAAAGAGCTGGACATGACTTAGGGACTAAACAACAGCAACACAGTCTGAACACATGGCATCTGAGGCAAAGGAATTGGAGGAAATCAGCTGTAAAAGCAACGTCTTTGGGGAAGTTTCTCCTCTCTGAATTCTGTGGGGTGTCGTCTCATTCATTTCAAACTCAGCCGTATTATTTTCAGCTCTATATTTTGGGCATTATGGTAGATGCTGGGGGGAAAATGATGAAGACGCCTGTGAGTATTCACAGCAGCTACCTGTTCAGTGGAGGGGCTAATAAAACTTATATGCACATAGTTGTTAGAACAGAACAGCTTGCTGCCATAGAGCAGGCCTGCATCTGTTACAGTAAGATAGGCATGGTTTCTGCCTTCATGAATCTTATATTTGGTGAGAGAGACAGACCACTGACCAGGTGATCACCGCTAAGTGTGATCCACTAAGTGCTGCCGAAGAGTACGTGTAGGTGTAAGGAGAGCACACAAGAGGGCAATAAGCTTTTAAGGCCCTGGGTCGGTCAGTCTTCCCAGAAGAAATGACATATATGGTGAGACCAGAGTAATGAGTAAAATTAATTCAGGAAAAGAGGGATGGCCAGGCTGTAGTTGTGTATTAAATGGAGCACATGATATTTACTAAGCTCCTGACCAGTGCTGGCCGTAAGGAAAGGTAGCTCTATGGACTGACCTCATCTGGTCCGCTCCTGTGGCAGGGACTGCGAGTCCCTCAGTGTATGTTTTTCCTCCTTCTCTGTTATTATAATAGAACCCTAATGTGTTAGATCAGCATATGGCCGATTGGGATAAAGGCGACGTTTCCCACCCTCTTATAGAGAGAAATGATCATGTCACTTGGTATTAGCCAATGTAATGTAGTGTGTGCTGTGACTTCAACTTCTAGAATAATTCCATGGAGTTTATGTGCTTCTCCTTCACCTCATTTTTTTCCCTCCTATGTTGATTGGAGCTGAAAGAACCATTTTGGCCATACGTGTATTTATTAAGGATGACTGAGTTACAAGATGGAAGGAATCTTGCTTCTTGATGCTGTAGTAAGAGAGCAGCCATATCCATCCTGAACTTCCTACCTTTACATTGGAGAGGAAAAAAAAAACTTGTACATTGTTAAGGTCCTTGTTGTTTTGGGTGTTCTATCATAGCCCAAAATAAACATAACAAATTCACCTTTTGTAGATATGTCCACCTCCAATTGACTTCTGAAAAAGCAATAGTTAAATTTAATTACAGTTAAAATATTTTGACCCTTATTTATAAGCTGGTTTGATTCATTTCATAATATTACCAAGTCAAAACTTATCCTATTCACTGCCTACAGGCAAATAGAGACACGACTTATTGGGGTAAGGAATAGCAACTTTTATTTGGAAAGCCAGCAGGCCATGAAGATGGTGGGCTAGTGTCCCAGAGAACCTTCTTCCCTGTTAGAATCCAGGCTTTTATACTAAAGGCGAGGCTGTGTGTGTGGTTGTTGCACTCCTGGTGCCAGAATCCCTTGTTCTTGCAGCTGTCCCTGTAGGTCTGATCACAGTGTTCTTGTAAACCTCCAACAAGGCAAATGTTACTCTCTGCTCTGCAGCTTTAAAATCTCTGTATGAATGGAAAAGTGCTATACTTGAAATGTCAGAGCCTTGAGAATGGGCTATCCTGAATATTTTGGACTATAGACAACGTTCTTTTACAGAGATACAGAGCCTGCAAGAGTAAACCCAGGCAAAAGAGCCCAACAAGGGCTAGAACGAAAGGAGTAGATCCAGTGTGGAGTCAGGTTTGTTCTGTGTCCCAGCGATGCACTAAGATGTCTTTCTAGGTGAAGCTTTGAGCTGTTGTGAGCGGAGATACAGTTTTGGGGCCTTTTCTCTTAGAATAAATTAGATTTTATTTCAGATCCTCCCCCAGTTGAACATACATACTTGGTGCATTTTGACCTCCATTGTCTTATATGCTCACATTCTGATTATAGTCTGTAGTTCATTCACGTTTCCTTGGTCTTTATCAAATGCCCAGTTTCTGATTCATGATCCCATCCAAGATCCCCAGATCACTGTTAGTACTCATGTTCTTTTTGCTCCTGTTGGCTGTGATGGTTTTCAGACTTTTCTTGCCTTTGATGACCTTGACAATTTTGAGGCATGTTGGTCAATAATTTTGAAGAATATCCTTCAGTTGGGATTTTTCTGATATTTTTTTCATGATTAGATTGAGGTTTTGGGATTTGGGGCGGTAGACCACAAAGGTAAAGTGCCGTTTTCATCGCATCATGTCCAGTATAAGTACTGTCAACATTTATTACTGTTGATGTTGACTTTGCTCACGGCTGAGGTCGTGTCTGTCTGGTTTCAGCCCTGTAAAGGTACTCCTGTTTTCCCCATTTACATCCTGTCCTCTCTTGAAGGAAGTCACTGTGAACACATGAAGGGGTTTGAGTGTAGAATGTTTATGTCAGTTATTCAGAATTCTCTACAGGGATGTGCCTCTTCTCCCTGTGTGCTATTTATGTGTGTTTTTAGCCATTGATTTCTGTCAGTATGGACTCATGGATATTTATTTTATACTTTGAGTTATAATCCATTAGTACTCAATTTTATTGTTCACATAGTTTCATCAGGAGCTCTTTCAGTTGATTCCTGGATTCCTTTTTTCTTTCCATCATCAATGTAGCTGCTTTAAAAAAAAAAATTCCTTACAATCATTATTATTATTTTTTGCCTAAGATGTTGCTACAGGCTCAACTTTTATTTCTGCCCCAGTCCTAAAATTAGCCATTTCTCCAATGAGCCATGGTTCCTTTCCTATGAAAATGGTGTAAGAAACCATGATCTGGATGCTAGGTGTGCGCTTACTTCTGAGTGTTGTCACACATAGTCCCTTTCAGCTCACAGAGCAAAGATTTATATGTGTTTATGCCAACCTGTGTATATGCATGTATCTGTTAATACTTCTCTTTGTAAATATATCTTTATGAGTTCCAACACTAATCCATTACTGCATGGATCGTTCTGGCCTTCTCCCCACAGGTATCTGCAAACTCCTGCTCCAAGAGTGAGACACCTGCTCCCGCCACCTGCCTTCTTTCACTTAATTGGTTCATTCCACTGTACATGTATAGCAGTATCAGAACTGCTAACCTGCACTTGGGGGAGGCAAGTTTATCAGTGTGAGTACAGGGCTTTCATGCAATTTGCTTTGCCTGAATCTGAGACTCCACTCATTTTCAAAGTTAGATTAGCGCCTTTCTCCTCTACCCAAGGTTGTTTCATACGCAGTGATTTCTTTTTTAATCGTGCACTTTAAGGTTTACTCTTTGGGCTCTTGTTTCCTGGTTCTAAAGAATGCATAGTGTCACGTGCCTGCCATTATAGTATTTTACACAACAGCTTCACTATCTTAAAAGACCGCTGAGCTTTGCCTGTTCATCCCTTCTTCATACCTTCTGGACCCCTGGGAACCAACAGATCCTTTTTTACAGTTATTTTGGTTTTGCCTTTCCCAAAATGTCATGTCATTCTAATCATAGAGTATGGAGCATTTTCACAGTGGCTACTTTTAGTTAAAACTATGTATTTAATACTCATCTATATCTTTCTGTGGTGTGAGTGTTTTTTTTTTTTTTTTTTTTTTTTTTTTTTTTTTTTTTTTTTTTTTTTTTTTTTTTTTTTTTGTTATATTTTTTTTTTTTTTTGGTTTTGTGTGTATTCAAGATTGTGTGTACAGGCATGCATATTTAAGCATNTTTTTTTTTTTTTTTTTTTTTTTTTTTTTTTTTTACTGTTGACTGCTATTCTGTTCTATGGATAAGCCACAGTTTATCAATTTTCCTGTTGCAGGGCCTGAAGACTGCTTTCTTTTATTGGTGATTGGGCATAAAAATGCAATGAATATTCAAAGCAGAAAGTTTTCCACTCAGCTGGGTAAGTACCTAGGTGCACAGTTGCTGGATCATATGGTTAGAGTATGTTTGGTTTTGTAAGAAACTGCTAAACAATCTTCCCAAGTACTATGCCATTTCACCACTAGGAATGAATGAGAGTTCCTGTTCCTCTACATCCTTGCCAATAGTCAGTATTGCCAAGTTTAAAAAAGAAAGCTATTTTCATTGGTGTATACTGGCAACTCATTGTTCAACTCACAGTTTTCTAATGAGATGACATTAAGCATATTTTCATAGGCTCACTTGCCGCCTATATATCTTCTCCGGGAGTTGTGTATGAAGATTTTTCCACTACCTGATCAGCTTTTCAGAATCTGTAAATCTCCCTTTGCTTGTTGTTGTGGCCTTTGTCTGTTTTTATTATTGCCCAAACCACACAGTTCTTAGAGATATTCAAGAGTATTAAACACTTAATTGGAATGAATAAGCAGAAGGAACCTGATTGTAATCTGATGATGTAAAAGGAAGAATAGCAGTACAAAGGGACATGAATTTAGTAGGTAGGACAGATTTCTTGATCATCCCAACATCTTTCCTCCATCTCTATAATTTTTATATTCCATGGCTTTTGTGTTCTGATCTGTCATTTTGGAATCACTTGAACATCTATTAAGAAGGTCAGGAGAACCATTCTGTGTGTGTGTAATCCTGACTCAAGACTTGAACAGTCCTAGGATTTGAACCATCTCCCGAGAAAAGATGTCTAGCATTGAAAAAATCATTTTGAATGCCCCACGTACAGCTATACCTCAGAAATATTATGGGTTCAGTTCCAGACCACCACAATAAACTGAATATCACAATCAAGTGAGTCACATGATGTCTTTCATTTCCCAGTGCATATCCAAGTTGTATTTAGTCTAAGTGTGCAATAGCATTGTGTCTAAAAATGTATACATGTTAATTAAAAACACTCAGCCAGTAATGTGCTCAGTCACTTAGTCATGTCTGATTTTTTTCCCACCCCATGTACCATAGTCCGAGAGGCTCCTCTGTCCATGGAATTGTCCAGGCAAGAACTTGAGTGGGTTGCCATTTTCTCCTCCCAAGGGTCTTCCTGATGCAGGAGTGGAACCTGCATCTCTTGGGTCTCCTGCACTGGCAGGAGAATTCTTTACCACAGGTGCCACCGGGAAGCCCAAGAGCCTTCAGTGAGCTGCAGTCTTTTTTGGTGGTGGAGGGTTTTGCCTCGATGTTGTTAGTCACAGACTGATCAGGGTGGTAGGTACTGAAGGTTGGTGGGAGTTTCTTAAAATAAGACAACTATGAAGTTTGCATCGATTAACTTTTTCTTTCATGAATGATTTCTCTGTAACATGCCGTGCTATTTGATAACATTTTACCCACAGGAAAACTTAAAAAATTTTCAAAATTGATGTCAGTGTTCTCAAAGCCTGTTGCTGCTGCTTTGCTGTTATATCAACAGTCTTTACATCATCTTCACCAGTAGTAACTTGGGTCTCAAAAAATACTTTCTTTGCTCATTCATAGGAAGCAGCTCTCACATGTTAAAGTATTATAATGAAATTGCAGCAATTCAGTCACATCTTCGGCTCCACTTCTAATTCTAGTTCTCCTGCTGTTTCCATCACCCCTATAGTTACTTCCTCCACTGAAGTCTTCAGCCCCCTCCTAAAGTCACCCATGAGGGTTGGTATCAACTTCTTTTAAAATTCTATTAATGTTGATGTTTTTTTTTTATCATTTCCTGTGAATCACAAATGTTCTTAATGTCATCTAGAACGGTGAATCCTTTCCAGATTGAGCTTCAATTTACTTTGCCTAGAGCCATCAGAGGAATCTCTGTTGCAGCTATAGCCTTGCAACATGCATTTCTTTAATAATAAGATTTGAAACTTAAAATTACTCCTGATTCATGGGCTACAAAATGGACCTTGTGTTAGCAGGCATGAAAACAACATTAATTTCATTGTATATCTCCATCAAAGCTCTTGGGTGACCAGCTGCACTGTCAATAAGCAGTAATATTTTGAAAGGGATGTTTTCTTCTGAGCAGTAGATCTCAATAGTTGATTTAAAATACTCAGTAAACCATGTTGTAAACAGATGTGCTATCATCTAGGCTTTGTTGCTCCATTTATAGTGCACAGGAGAGTAGATTTAATGTAATTCTTAGGGGCCCTAGGATTTTCAGGATAGATAGTGAACACCAGCTTCAACTTTAAGTCGTCAGCTGCATTAGCCCCTAATTAGAGCGTCAGCCTCTCCTTTGAAGCTTTGAAACCAGGCATTGGCTTCTTCTGTCTAGCTATGAAAGTCCTAGATGGCGGCATCTTCCACTATAATATATTGTTTTGTGTAGCCACCTTCAGTGATTATCTTAGTTTTACCTTCTGGATAATTTGCTGCAGCTTCTACATCAGTACTTTCTGTTTCACCTTGCACTTTTATGTTATTATTTTATTTTTACTATCTTTTTTAGCTTCTCTTTTTTTTAAAAAAAATTTTTATTTATTTTAATTGGAGGTTAATTACTTTACAATATTGTACTGGTTTTGCCTTACATCAACATGAATCCGCCACAGGTATACACGTGTTCCCCATCCTGAACCCTCCTCCCTCCTCCCTTCCTGTACCATCTCTCTGGGTCGTCTCAGTGCACCAGCCCCAAGCATCCAGTAGCATGCATCGAACCTGGACTGGCGATTCATTTCATATGTGATATTATACATGTTTCAATGGATTAAAGACAATCTCTTTAGTAAGTGGTGCTGGGAAAACTGGACTTTGTTCCTTAAAGTCCATGAAACAACCTCGTCTAGCGCCAGTCTTATCTTCTGCAGCTCCCTTACCTCTTTCTGTCTTCATAGAATTGAAGAGAGTTAGCACCTTTGCTCTGGATTGGGCTTTGACTTAAGGGAACATTGTAGTTGGTTTGATCCTCCATCCAGACCACTGAAACTTTCCCCATATCAGCAATAAGAATGTTTTCCTTTTTTTTTTTTAATCATTCAGGTATTCCCTGGAATAGTACTTTTAATTTCCTTCAAGAACTTATGATTTGCATTCACAACTTGACTAACTTTTTGGCACAAGAGGCCTAACTTTTGGCCCCCCTTGGCTTTTGACATGCCTTCTGCAATAAACTTAATCATTTCTAACTTTTGACTTAAAGAGAGAAATGTGTGACCCCTCCTTTCACGTGAGCATTTAGGGGCCATCTTAGGGTTATTAAATGGTCTAATTTCAACATAGCTGTTTCATGGAATAGGGAGGCCTGAGGAGAGGGGGAGAGACCAGGGGGTGGATGGTCAGTGGACGAGTCAGAACAGAAACAGCATTTATCCATTCATTTTACTGTCTTACACAGCTATAGTTCACAGTGTCCCAAAATAATTATAATAATATCACAGATCACCAGAACAAATATAGAAATAATGTAAAAGTTTGAAATATTGTGAGAATTACCACAGTGCGACACAGAGACATCAAAGTGAGAAAAACGTCCATAGATGTCCTGGGTTCAGGGTTTTTACAGATCTTCAATTTGAAAAGACGCAATAAAGTGAGACATGCCTCTATATCCTTCCTTCGCATCTGTAGAGACTGTGTTGTTTGGCACGTTCTCACTTGGTCCTAATTTGATGGATGGACTTGCTACAAACCTGGCAGGATTGCGCAGACTCCCTGGCAGTGATGAGGCGATGGCTCTGTGTCGAGAACGCAGACTGGTGGCAAAAGAAGCACTTGGCATGCGGCTTCACTGAGACTTGTAAACAGTAATTAAGTGGACTTATGCACCCTCATTCTGCTGTTTCATTTCCTTCTTTCAAGACGCAAGGAGGAGTTTGAGTTCTGGATAATAAACAACAAGAATCACAGCACTCTGCATTTAAACCAAATGAGCTCAATGAGGGTGTACAGTTCTTGGAATTACAATTTTACTGTTTTGTATGTTTTCACAATAGATGGAGAAAACAAGGAAGCAGAGGCTTCTTGGTATACTGAGAGCCGGGAGTTCTGCAAAAGCTTTGTGGGACCTCTAATTGTCAGATTGTTTGGTCCCCACTCAGCCTGGATCTTGGGCAGTACTCTCATGACTTTTGCCATTAGCCCCATGAGTAATGAGTAAGTGGAGGTGGTTGATACTAGTTTAGATTCAGGTTCAATATGTGCTGACAGTAGGTCTTCAGATGGGCCGAGGCTCCAGTTTTGTGCCAAGGGTCAAGCAGAAGAGCTGGTGGTGTGACTTGTGTTCTCATGAAGCTTGCACTGGTTCCAGCTGGCAACCAGGAGATACCTAAGAGCACATCCAGAATGCAGTTGCATATAATACATATCTCAAAGTTGTTTGTGAATCAATTTTTCATAAATTGATTCTCTTTCCTATTGACAAGATTTCAGAGATGTGTTTCCTCAGGGAAACAGTGGCTCCTAGAGCAATAAAAATGATGCCCAAGGATATAAACAGTTTTAACAGCAGTATTTAAAGGGAACATATTGAATAATATATCTTTGTGCCTTGCATTAAATTGAATTTGTGTTAAGGCTGCAATTTTATAGGTTGGAAAAAATTCTGGTTTTTTTTTTTGGACTATGTATATATTAATGTTTGCCTTTTTTTAAATGCAAATACAGGGCTTGTACCTCTTAATAATACATGTGCATGGTCATTATATCACGTTTATGGACTCTGTCTTTCTACTGTTTAGGGCCTATGATGGAGAAAGGAGAAAGAAACCACTATCTGGTCCCTAGGCCTTTTGACCCAGGAGTTTTCAGCTCTTCCCTACAGATAGGGCTTTCCTCTACCTGACCCCGAGTTGCACTGGTTCCTTGTCTGAGCCCTGGCAGTGACAAGGTTGGTTGTCCCTCTCCCAGCAGCTTAAGGCTTACTTTGTAGGGAAGACAGTCTGGGACAGTGGGAAGGGCTTTGCTCCTTTCTCCCAGCGGCCACTGCTTACCCACTGCACTGGGGTTCTGTACCAGGAGGGAGTATCTCTGGGGTTCTTTTTATCCCCAGTATTTCATATGAGCCTCCAGTGGAAGGCCGAGAGAAACAGCTTGTGAATGAGTGTGGATTCCACGGTGTCTAGGGCCCCTAGATGTCACAGACTGATGCTCTAACCTGTGATTACCCTTCAATGAGTTAACCAAAACTTTTAGCTGATTTATTTTTACCTGCACGTATTAGTGGCTACCTCTTCTGTCCATGCTTGGCCACAGGTCAGGAGTTTACGTGTTCCATTTCCCTTGGGAGGTATCAGTCACTCTGCTCCCTTAACGGCCTGCATCTCACCTTTGAAGAAGCAGACAGAAAGATGAAGGAGAAGAAATATGAAATATGTCTTGGTTTTTTATTTTTGTGTTCACTTCTTTGTATTAAATCTAATTTTGTATTTTCACAGATGATGTTTCCTCGTGGTAGTATGATTGGCCTGAAGTATCTTGCACACTCGTTACTTCTTGACCAGTTTTGTAATAGATTGGGCTTCATGAAACAAAGTCCTCCTGCCCTGTATGGACTCCCCCACAAAGCAGAAAGGAAATACTCTTGGGCTGGGCAGGCTATAGTGTGGTGTCCTCTCTGGGGAGAGAAACAAAGTGCAAATTCAGACCTAATGTGTTGGCTTCCTCTCAGACCTGCTAAAGCAAGATAGGTATGAATTCTTCTACTATAGGCTTGTATGTTGCCACACAGTCAGCTCGTGGATACTTAAAATGACATGAGGACGTGTATGTATGACTTAAATAGTTTTATTTGTAGATGCACAGGTATAGGAAGAACATTATATAAATGTGATAACTTGTCTCTATGAGAGGATGTAGATGGGGAATAGAATGAACAAGGATCGGAATATGACTATGCAGGTTATAATCGATCCGTGGCTACCACCCGCCAGTTATACAGATTATTACTTTTTAATAGTCTTTAAAAAGTATTTATTTTTGGCGGTGTTGGGTCTTTGCTGTGGTGCTCAGGCTTCTCACTGTGGTGGCTGTTCTTGCTGCAGAGCATGGGCTCTAGATGCGTGGGCTTCAGTGGTTTCAGAGCCCAGGTTAGTTGCTCCACAGCGTGTGGGTCTTCCCAGGCCAGGGACTGAGCCTGTGTCCCCTGCATTGGCAGGTGGATTCTTAGCCACTGCACCACCCGGGAGCTCCCAGCCATGGATGTTTACCTTTGCAACCTCCTTTCCTCTGTTCCTATTCACCTTGACCTCTGAAATTCACCCAGTGGTGACACCACTACCTGCTCTCTCAAAATTAAGGCTCAAATGTAAATATGTGTGTTGGAAAGATCATGGAATGTAGGCTCAGTGGGCTTGTGGATCTGAGTTCTGGACTCTACCACTTTATAGCTTGTAGCCAAGGTCAGCTTCCTTCACTTTTCTGAGCTTCTGTTTCCTCATCAGAAAAAAAAAAAAAAAAATCCCAACTCTGCAAGAGAAATGAGTCAGATGATGGATGTGATAAAAAAAAAAAAGTGCTCTTTCAAGTTCTGTGAAAAGGGTTGTTTCCATATGGCATTCCATTCTGCACTCCTGGAATAGGTGGGCTGGGCTAATAGACACATTCAATTTTGAGAACAAATTTCCTCTTGGTGTTCAAATGTGCTCCTTCCAACAATAAGTATATAAAGTTAAGCAGTAGCTTAGTTTTTTCATCTGTGTCTTGAGATATTTGCCTAAGTTGATTTTCTTTGTTTTTAAGCAGAGAAATGGTGAATTAGAAAGGATTACGGACTTAAAACAGTAGTCAGTGGAAGACACGTGAACTTAATATGGAAATAACAGAGGTGTAGCAAAAGCCAGAATATTGGAAAGTGAGAGAATTAAAGCCTGAGAAAAAAACAGTATTTGTATATTTTCAAAATTGCTGGTCTCAGATTTACCTTCTGGCTGAATGGTTTTATGGTGTGAAGATAAATTTTCTCTGCTGTTTTAAAGTAACATTCTGGTTTTAATCTTCAGCCCAGCTCCATTCTGGTTGAAATGAAATTTGCAGGCACGCAAACAAAAAGTCAGAACTGTGGCCACAAGTCAAAATACTGCACTTGAGATGACAAGGATGTGATAAACCTTTGGACACAGCTTATGTTGACTGTTCTCATTGGTCATAATTTTCATGGTTTTTTGTTGATATTTGTGTGCTTCAGTCTGTTCTTCCTTTGATCAGAGATGGGTGTGTATCTGCAATTGTAGGATGGTGCATACAAAACATGCATAGGCATCTACACTGGGAGACAAAATTGACATCAGTTAAACTTCAGAATTTTTTGACATTTCAGTCCAGTCCCAAAAGAACTGTATTCATGCCTCAATATGTCATCTCTTAAATTTTCCTGTCTATCCTCCAGAAAATACAGATAAGTTTAGAAAAGACCTCATCTTTTCAGTGTAACATTAGAAGACCCAGGAAATTGTTTTTTTTTGTGTGTGTATGCACACACTCAGTTGTGTCTTATTCTTTGTAACCCCATGGGCTGTAGCCTGCCAGGCTTCTCTGTCCATGGAGTTTTCCAGGCAAGAATACTGGAGTGAGTTACCTTTTCCTTCTCCATGTTTTATGTATAACAAGTGCTAATTAAATTTTGTGACCATATAATTTATTATTCAAACTGAACACTTTTACCCATTGTTAATTTCAGAAAAACAGAATTAGATGAAGACTTTAGAGGAAAAATCAGAGTGTAGAGTTACCCCTCAACAAGTATTTGTTAACTTGAACTAGTTTAAAGGATAGATGTTCTCTGGAATGGTTTCATGATTAAAAGGGAAACATTTTCTTTGGGTGAGCGTAGACAGTCATCCTGAAGATCTGTTTTAGTTAAGCTCTTTTCAAATGATCTCAATTGAACTCCAGGCTTATCTCATACAATCTTCTTCACAATATTTTGATCTCCATTACCCAGCTTAGGCATCAAAGGGAGTTTATTAGTTGAGGTACCAGGGAGTCCAAGGGCATAATTAGTTTCATGCATAGTTGGAACCAGGGGTTCATTTAATGTCAGTAATTCTCTCTGCTGCTCCCCATCTTCCTCTGTCTCTCTTTCTCATGTGTTAACTTGTCTTTATCTTTGTATGTGGCCTAATTCTCACATGTCACAGTCTGTTCTCCTGTGATTGCAAGATGACGTCCTGTGGTATCAAGGCTAAGTTCTAACAGCTTTTAAATATCCACGAAGAGAAAGAGTCTCTCCTGATAACTTTTCCTCCCTCTCAAATATACAACCTGCCCTCCCACACTAAAAAAAAAAAAAAATCTGGGCTTGATTAAAATAATGTGAATCAAGATTTTTTCAATTAAAAAATAATTTTGCAGTTTTTCAAGGTTATTTTCCATTTGCAATTATCATAAAATATTGGCATTATTTTCTGTGTTGTACAATCCATCCTTGAGCCCATATTATACCCGGTAGTTTGTACCTCCCACTCCCCCACCCCAACTGATAACTACTGGTTTATTCTCTGGGCTTTCTTGGTGGCTCAGATGGTGAAGAATCTTCCTGCAATGCAGGAGACCTGGATTCAATCCCTGGAGATCAAATCCCTGGAGAAGGGAATGGCAACCTGCTCCAGTATTCTTGCCTAGAGAATCCCATGGACAGAGGAGCCTGGCAGGGTATGGTCCACGGGATTGCAAAGAGTCGGACAAGACTGAGTGACTGAAAACAACAGTTTGTTCTCTGTATCTGTGAGTCTGCTTCTGTTTGTTTTATTCACAAGTTTATTATATATTTTTTAGAATCCATAAAAAAGTGAGCTCATACGGTGTTTGTCTTTCTCTGACTTATTTCGCTTAATGCCTCCCAAGTTCATCCATGTTGCCGCAAATAGCAAAATTTCAGAGCCAAGATTAATGAAGCCCTTATGTGCCAGGTTTATCTCATATAATCTTCTTCACAATATTCTGATCTCCATCTAATAGAAGAGTAAACTGAGGCTGCTGTGTGGCTTTCCCAAGGTTAGATAGCTAGGTTTCAGAGTGCTGGTTCTGGATTCAAACCCAGGTTTGAACCTCAGCTACAAACTAGGCATGAAAATATAATTCAGAAATATCATGAGCTTCAGTGAGACGTGTATTTGAACATTTTTTCAAATGGTGAATTACTGTATAAATGTGAACAGTCTACTGGTGTGTGGTCCGTGACAAGGTACAGTGCTGGAGCATTGGTTTCCAGTAGGAGGTGATTTTCTCCCCATGCAAAATCCACAACATCTGGAGACATTTTCAGTTGTCATAACTGAAAGAAGTGCTGAGGGCGTCTAGTGTGTAGAGGCCAGGGATCCCTGTTATACATCCTACAATGCACAGGGTAACCACTCACAGTAAAGAATAAACAACTATCCTGTCAAGAGTGTTGTGGAGAAACCCTGTTCTAGATGAATAGAAGTAAAATGTGAGCCTTGGCTACTGGAAGCTCCCAGTTCAGCTGGGGAGATAGACGTGTAGGCAGATAAAAAAATTACACTGCAATGGTTCAAGAGTTGGAGATACTTAGACTAAGAAGAGAGACAGTGCCACCACCATCATGAGCTCCTCAAGGGCTGTAATGTGAAAGAGGGAAAGGACTCCTTCTGTGCGACTCTAAGTAGCAATCGGACTTCAGCTCCAGAGAAGCTGAGCAGGCAAGTTTTGTGGTACAAGCTGTGTGTGTGTGTCTTCCACTGTTGCATCTTCATATCTAGAACAGTGCCTGGCAATGGGATAATGGTTAACAAATGCTTGGTGAATAGATAAATAGATAAATGAATGAACTCAAGCATCTGTTGTTCTGTCGCTAAGTCACTAAGACTCTTTGTAATCCCATGGACTGTAGTACACCAGGCTCCTCTGTCCTGTATTATCTCCTGGAATTTGCTCAAATTCATGTCCGTTGAGTTGGTGATGATGCTAGCTAATTATCTCATCCTCTGCTGCCCTTTTCTTGAGGGAAGGTTAACAAAGATGCTGTCTCATTTGGAGATTCCTTGATTTTATGATGGTAATTGCTGGGAGTTGGTGGTGAGAGCTATACTTGGCAGCTGGAGTGACCAGGAAAGGCTTTGAAGAAAGGGAAAAAAAGGATCCCTCTTCTTCATCAGACGACATCATGAGCAAAGTTGTGGGTCTTAAAAAGTCAGAGATGCAGTTTTCTTCTAGCATGGTAAGACTTAAAAATAATTCTAGGGGAAAAAGGATGATGTTGGATGCAGCCCCATCCAGTGATATTGGGTGCGGTGTAATAGCAGCTGTTTCTCTTCTGCCAGCTAGTTTTCTGTGGACCCTAAAGTGCTGGAATGAGCAGTATGTCTATAGTAAGGGAGTTACTTATATTATTATCACTGTGGTTTAGTCATCATACCAGGTGTGGTAATTAGGAAATCTTAGAAGCATCTCTCAGCATTCATCTTTTAGCTTTGCTCAAGTAATTTTTACCAAACACAAAATTAGCATGGTAGATTTAATGAGTATATCATGGCAAAAAAAAAAAAAAAAGTTGTATGCCTGTGGTTATAAAATCTACCTACTGAAATGACAGTATCTCTATTTTTAGGAGAACAGTTGGAAGTGGTATAATATCTTTGTTTTCTGTAATGGGCCTGGATGTTTTCCATTGTGCAGTATGGACCTTCATGACACCTGTTGCTGACCCACTCAACATCCCCAAAGCGCCTGGACTGCCAGTAACTTATACACTTAATTGGAGGAGGTGATGGCACCCCACTCCAGTACTCTTGCCTGGAAAATCCCATGGATGGAGGAGCCTGGTGGGCTGCAGTCCATGGGGTCGCGAAGAGTCCGACACGACTGAGCGACTTCACTTTCACTTTTCACTTTCGTGCATTGGAGAAGGAAATGGCAACCCACTCCAGTGTTCTTGCCTGGAGAATCCCAGGGACGGGGGAGCCTGGTGGGCTGCTGTCTATGAGGTCGCACAGAGTCGGACACGACTGAAGCGACTTAGCAGCAACAGCAGCATACGCTTAATTTCCTTGTGAATGTGTAGGGCTGTACAGTATTATACTTACAGTGTGCATGGATGAATTGTTGATAGTTGTGTTGAGCAGTAGCCTAGAGGCATGACAAACTTTGCTTGATGTAAGCTGGTGTTCTCTGTGGTATCCGAGTTTCTGCAGTAACTCAATGATCAAAGGCGAATTTTGTCTTGCTCTACATGCAGCATATGCATATTCTTTGTTAAACAGTCAGAAATAAATGAAGATGAAAATATCTGAATGTTGATATGCTCAAAGAACAGAATGAAGTGTGATTAGTGACCCCCACACTGGAGAAGGTGTCATTACCTGCATCTTACTTTCTGTTCCACTTAGTATTAAAATACAAGTGCTAATAGTAATATTTCAGTTTAAGTTGTTTAAAATTCACAACTTCAATAAGTAAGGGGAATTAAAAGTTGAATAATTTCAATCCAGAAATGTATTAACACTTTGAAACGTAAGTATAGTATAAATTTTTGAAACTATTAATGTTGTAAAGTATTTGTATTTCTAATAAATATTATCCATGTCAGCACTGAGCATGATTCAGCTTTCCTGGGAGAAGAAAATACCAACCCATTCGAGTATTCTTGCTTGGAGAATCCCATGAACAGAGGAGCCTGCTGGGCAACAGTTCGTGGGGTTGCAAAGAGTCAGACATGACTTAGCAACTGAACACACATACTTGAACTTTAGTGTTCAGTCCTGGGTGTGATGAGGTGGGTGGGAAGGGAGTAATAGAGACGGAGATCAGAATAATAAATGAAGAACTGATTATAAAGACCCTTGTAGGCTCTGCAAAGGATGCTAGATTTGACCGATAAACAATAGACAACAGATGTCTTAATGGTGAAGAGGAAGTGGAATGAGGAAGGAGATTCATTTTTGTATGGATTATCTTGATGTAGTTCAAAGAGCACCCAACCTGGATTTATATACAGGACTTTGACTTTGCAGCAACTGTACAATGTTGAGAAAGTCATTTAATCTGTTTTACACTTTATTTTCTCAGGTATAAATTGGCTGAGACTATTTAATAGGCTTATGCTTTTGAACTGTGGTGTTGGAGAAGACTCTTGAGAGTCCCTTGGACTGCAAGGAGATCCAACCAGTCCATTCTGAAGGAGATCAGCCCTGGGATTTCTTTGGAGGGAATGATGCTAAAGCTGAAGCTCCAGTACTTTGGCCACTTCATGTGGCCTTTGACTCATTGGAAAAGACTCTGATGCTGGGAGGGACTGGGGGCAGGAGGAGAAGGGGACGACCGAGGATGAAATGGCCGGATGGCATCACTGACTGGATGGGCGTGAGTCTGAGTGAACTCCGGGAGTTGGTGATGGACAGAGAGGCCTGGCGTGCTGCGATTCATGGGGTCGCAGAGAGTCAGACACGACTGAGCGACTGAACTGAACTGATGTCTGGTCATGGACCATCACGTGTACAAAAGTCTTATCAGCTATAGTATGCATTTCTCTTATGGAAGTTGTTGGTACATGTTTCTATGATCATTAGTATTCTATTATAATGTCAGACATGGCATCAAACATAATATGGTCATTAATAAGTGAATGGGTGATTATCTAATACGTGAAGTGGTTTCATATAGTTTTTAAAGAAGCATGCAGTGCCTGTACACAGCCAGTTTTGTCTCCCCGATGCCACACTGGCATATGCAAGGAAACATTTGAGTTCAAAGAAAATTAAAAGAATTCATCACGTTTCTCCCTCTTGGCTGGAAAAGTTTCTCTGCTCAAATTTTTCACTTTGCTGAAGTGAAGTTTCATAAGGGTTACCCCATCACAGCAAATGTATGTTGCTTATTTCCACACATAAGGGATTATGTTTTCATTAACACTCCAGCTGCTGCGTTTCTCGTCTAGCTTTTTAACTTCCGTAAATTCATATCTTCACATGCAGTCATAGAGATTACGTTCTACAGAGCGACAGCACTGCCATCTGCTTTCAAAATCGCCCAGGGATTCTAGTGTGCACAAAGGTGTCTCTCAGAGAATTATATTGAAAAGGTTGCTTCCAAGATATCACTGTCTGCAGTGTTTTATTTATTTAGGGTGTGATTATACCACTACTGTTGTCTCACAGCTTTTGTTTATTCACTTCTTCCCCATTTCCCCTTTAGTAAAATTAAATCCTTTCTACTTAGGCTCACTTCCTTGGGAGCCTCAACTACTACTTCATGTGGGCCCTCAATTCTGCATGTTCAGATGTGGCCTTTCTCCCAGGGGTTAATCAGACCTTGCCAACTCCAGGTGTCTCTGCTTGGCTGGTCCACATTTGTGTCAAACGTACCATAAAGACCCCATACCACACACAGGACTGTCTTCCTTTCCCTTCTTCCAAATTAGCTCCACGTAGGGCTTCCCTGATAGCTCAGTTGGTAGAGAATCCACCTGCAATGCAGCAGACCCTGGTTCAATCCCTGGGTTGGGAAGATCCCCTTGGAGAAGGGAAAGGCTAACCCACTCCAGTATTCTGGCCTGGAGAATTCCATGGACTGTATAGTTCATGGGGTCCCAAAGAGTTGGACACGACTGAGTGACTTTTAGTTTCATTTAAATGATCTGTGCGACCCCAGAGCTTGTGCTCATCCAGAAAGGAGCAAAAGGTCATCTTTGATTTGTCTCCTAGCCTTTCCTGTCATCATTTTTTTCTTCCTTTTGTTTAAAATTTTTTAAAAATTGGGATATAGTTGATTTTCAATGTTGTCTTAGTTTCACATGTACAGTAAAATAAATCAGTTATGCCTGCATATACAGCCACCCTTTTTCAAATTTTTCTCCCATATAGGCCAATACACAATATTGAGTAGGGTTCCCTGTGCTGCGCAGTAGATCCTTATTAGTTATCTATTTTATATATAGTAGTGTGTATATGTCAATCCCAATCTGCCAATTTATACCCCCCCCACTGGTGACCATAAATTTGTTTTCTATGTCAGTGACTCTGTTTCTGCTTTGTAAATGAGTACATTTGTATCATTTTTTTTAAAGATTCCACATATAAGTGCTTTCATATGATATTTATCTCATCATCATTTTTAATCATTCATTAAAATCCTCTTAGTCTACGCTTCAGATATTCCCCCCTCCCCCCCATTTCTTCATTCTCCTTATCATCATTACGTTGGAGTGAATCCTATCACGGTACACCTAATCTGTTGCATTAGCTTCCCAAGTCTTCTGACCTCTAATTCGGCCAGGCTAAACTGTTTTCACTGCCTGCCACACTGCTACTCAAAGCCTCAGTGGACCTTAAACTCAAAGTTCTCTGACTGGTGGTGCTAGATTGGACTCCTGTTTCCAGCTCTTCACAGTGGGATCGTGAACCTCAGCCTTTGCTGGAGAACTTTGCCTTACCTCTCATATGAGCAGAGTGTAATTTTCTATCCCACTGACATTGAGTTTAACTATATAACATGCTTTGGCTGAAAAAGCCGTGACTACAGTGTGACAGAGATTTGCTTGCATGACTTTGCTTCTCTGGGATCCACCCTGAGAAAAGCATGTCCCAGGCAAACCTCATTCCTCTAGCTTTTGCCCCAGAAAGAGACCCATGAGTGAACTAGAGCCTAACCCGCAGTCCAAGGCAGAGCTGCCCTAACTGAACTAATGACTCAAGAACGAGAAAAGGAAAAATTGGTTGTTATAAAGCTCCTGGGAATTGGGGATGTTTGTTATATGGCATTAGTGTAGAAATAGTAAACCAATACACAGATGTTCAAGGCTTTCTCAAACAGTCTTTCTCCTCTTTTAAATACTCCCCTATATAAAGACTTGATGCTGGTGAAGTGGTATCTAAAACTTGTCTCCTTCACTTTTTTGATTACTCTCATCACATTTTGTCCTTCTCCTTGTCCTTCAAGGTCCCATATTGTTTCTTTTCAGTAGATTCTTCTCTGATGACCACAACTCTGATCTCCCTTCTTCAGACTGCTTAGTGTTCTTGTCTTTTATTCACACCTCAGGTTTGATCTGATACTGTTAGTTATCTTGAAGCATATATTTGACAACATCATGTAATTCCCATATTCAAAATCCTCCCAAGAGACTTCATTGCCTTCAGGACAGGGTCCACGCTCCTTACTAGCAAGCACCAGCCTCTCTTGTCTGTTCCTCTGTGCATATTGAGTAGTTTACATTTCCCCCAGCACAGTCTGCTCTTTCTTGCCTCTGGTGTTTTGTGCATTCTGTTCCCTCTTTCTGGACTACCTTTTCCTCCACTATTCTTTTCTCAACATACTCCTGAATCCATATATATTTGCTTTTAAGTTACAGAAACTCTCACTTACCCTCTGTGGCCAGATGACGTTCCTTGTCTTGATAACAGTGGGCTGCCCTGTGCTGCAGAAATGCATCAACAGCAGAATCTCAGTGGCTTCACCACCAAAGATGTGTTTCTCCTACTCATGTCTGTGATGCTGAATGCAGGAGGGTAGGGAAGCTGTGTTTCACTCTGTCCGTTTGGGTCTAGGCTGAGAGGAGTTCTGCCATCTTGGATTTGCATCATCTGGACTTATGGGCTTGTGCCTTTCTCCTCTCAGTCCACAGCCCCAGCTAGCCCCAAGATCCCCAAATAACTGACAGCAAGGTTGTGAAGTTTAGTGGGGCACATGGAGTGTTTGGGGAGCACTAGCTCTCTATCATACTGTTCATGGGGTTCTTAAGGCAAGAACACTGAAGTGGTTCTTCTCCAGTGGACCACATTCTGTCAGACCTCTCCACCATGACCCGCCCATCTTGGGTTGCCCCGTGGGCATGGCTTAGTTTCATTGAGTTAGACAAGGCTGTGGTCCTAGTGTGATTAGATTGATTAGTTTTCTGTGAGTATGGTTTCAGTGTGTCTGCCCTCTGATGCCCTCTTGCAACACCTACCATCTTACTTGGGTTTATCTTACCTTGGGCGTGGGGTATTTCTTCACAGCTGCTCCAGCAAAGCACAGCCTCGGCTCCTTACCTTGGATGAGGGGTATCTTCTCCCGCCACCCTTCCTGACCTTCAACATGGGATGGCTCCTCTAGGCCCTTCTGTGCCTGCACAGCCACCACTCCTTGGATTGCTCCTCTCGGCCACCGCCCCTGGCCTTGGGCGTGGGGTTGCTCCTCCTGGTCGCTGCCCTGGCCTCCGGCGTGGGAGAAAGCAGGGAAAACCACTAGACCATTCAGGCAACCTAAATCAAATCCCTTATGATTATACAGTGGAAGTGAGAAATAGAGTTAAGGGCCTAGATCTGATAGATAGAGTGACTGATGACCTATGGAATGAGGTTTATGACATTGTACANCTGTGAGTATGGTTTCAGTGTGTCTGCCCTCTGATGCCCTCTTGCAACACCTACCATCTTACTTGGGTATCTCTTCACAGCTGCTCCAGCAGAGTGCAGCCGCTGCTCCTTACCTTGGATGAGGGTTATATCCACAGCACCACCCTTCCTGACCTTCAACATGGGATAGCTCCTCTAGGCCCTCCTGCACCCTCACAGTCACCACTCCTTGGACGTTGCGTGGCTCCTCCCAACCGCCGCCCCTGGCCTCGGGTGCAGGATGGCTCCTCCTGGCTGCCGCGGCTGTGACCGGTGCACTAAGTGCAGGCGGCTGCAACTGGCGCACTAAGCACGGCCGAGAGGAGCTACCCCACGTCCAAGGTCCAGGGCAGAAGCCGGGAGGACCCTATTCCCAAAGGGGGACAGCCAAGTGGAGTTACCCTACGTCCGAGGTCAGGGGCAGCGGCCGAGATTGCCAGGCCGCAACGGCCCAGCAGTGGCCGAGAGGAGCTACCCCGCATCCGAGGTCGGGGGGCGGGGGGACGGCCGAGAGGAGCCACCCTGTGTCTGAGGCCAGGGGTGGCAGCCGGGAGAAATCTATAGGCAGGTCAAAAATCAACAGTTAGAACCAGATACGGAACAATGGACTGGTTCCAAATTGGGAAAGAAGTACGTCAAGGCTGTATATTGTCACCCTGCTTATTTAACTTATATGCAGAGTACATCATGAGAAACTTGGATGAAGCAAAAGCTGGAAACAAGATTGCCCAGAGAAATATCAATAACCTCAGATATGCAGATGACACCACCCTTATGGCAGAAGAGAGTGAAAAGCTGGCTTAAAGCTCAACATACAGAAAACTAAGATCATGGCATCTGGTCCCATCACTTCATGGCCAATAGATGGGGAAACAGTGGAAATAGTGAGAGACTTTATTTTCTTGGGCTCCAAAATCTCTGCAGATGGTGACTGCAGCCATGAAATTAAAAAACGCTTGCTCCTTGGAAGGAAAGCTATGAACAACCTAGACAGCGTATCCATGGACAGAGACATTACTTTGCCAACAAAGGTCAGTCTAGTCAAAGCTATGGTTTTTCCAGTGGTCATGTATGGATGTGAGAGTTGGGCTATAGAGAAGGCTGAGCACTGAAGAATTGATGCTTTTGAAATGTAGTTTTGGAGAAGACTCTTGAGAGTTCCTTGGATTGCAAGGAGATCCAACCAGTCCATCCTAAAGGAAATCAGTCCTGAATATTCATTGGAAGAATGGATGTTAAAGCTGAAACTCCAATCCTTTGGCCACCTGATGCAAAGAACTGACTCATTTGAAAAGACCCTGATGCTGGGAAAGATTGAAGGCAGGAGGAGAAGGGGGCGACAGAGTGTGAAATGGTTGGATGGCATCACCGATTTGATGGACATGAGTTTGAGCAAGCTCTGGGAGTTGGTGATGGACAGGGAGGCCTGGCGTGCTGCAGTCCATGGAGTTGCAAAAAGTCAGACACAACTGAGCGACTGAACTGAAACTGAACTGAGGGACCAAACAACAAAAGCCTGATTACTTTAATATTTTACAAGGTGACAGACAAATCCTTTGAGCTTTTCAAAGACCACTTGGAAGAGCCTGGAGTTAGTTCAAGGTGAGAAAGCCTTCATTTATGACCGAACTTGTTGAAAGTTTGTCAAAAATATCAAAAGGGTTTAGACATTTGCTTAAACCGGACCACGGCCTACTAAGAAATGATTATTAATTATCTATTTGACCAAAGTAATGATAAATGATTTCAAAGCCAAATACAAAAAGTTAGGGCTTCCCTGATGGCCTGAAGAATGTGCCTGAAATGCAGGAGACCTGGGTTTGATCTCTGGGTCAGGAAGATCCAACGGAGAAGAGAATGGCCACCCACGCTGGTATTCTTACCTGGAGAATTCCATGGATAGAGGAGCCTGGCAAGCTACAGTCCATGGACTTGAAAATAGTTGGACATGGCTGGGCAACTAACACACACACACACACACACACACACACACACACACACA
>SJYA01002694.1:94677-137699 GCA_006410615.1 Neotragus moschatus
CAAAGTATTGCATTTCAGACTCTTTTGCTGAGCATGATGGCTACTCCATTTCTTCTGAGGGATTCCTGCCCGCAGTAGTAGATATAATGGTCATCTGACTTAAATTCACCCATTCCAGTCCATTTTAGCTCGCTGATTCCTAGAATGTCGACATTCACTGTAGTGGACCAAGTGTGAAGGACTGCAGATGTGCTTGTGGGCGAGACATCTGGCAGAGGGGGCTAGAGCATGTCTGCAAACGGAATGCTGTGCCCCGTGGCTCGTTATGACCTCAGGATAAGAACACTTCTTGCAAACAAGGGTGTCTGTCTGTTCCTAAAAAGGAGCAGTGTCCGAGGCAGGCGAGCCAAGGTTTGATAAGGGGAAGGTCAGGACTGTTGGAGGATCTAAACAAGTTAGTGCCTTTGGCTCACACTTGCGCAAATGTAAATATGCTTAGTCATTACTTGGCAACTCCTATGCCTTTGTCTGGATTCATATATAAGAAATAAAGAGGCCTAGGGGAAGTGAAGTTTCCTCTCCCATCTACCTCATTGTCTGTTGTCTGTTGTCTGTGTTGTCTGTCATCTGTGTTTCATTCCATCACCGGCAGTTCACTCTTGCCATCTCTTGTTTGACCGCTTCCAATTTGCCTTGATTCATGGACCTGACATTCCAGGTTCCTATTCAATATTGATTACAGCATCGGACCTTGCTTCTCTCACCAGTCACATCCACAGCTGGGTTTTGTTTTTGCTTTGGCTCCATCCCTTCGTTCTTTCTGGAGTTCTTTCTCCACTGATCTCCAGTAGCATATTGGGCACCTACTGACCTGGGGAGTTCCTCTTTCAGTATCCTATCATTTTGCCTTTTCATACTGTTCATAGGGTTCTCAAGGCAAGAATACTGAAGTGGTTTGCCATTCCCTTGTCCAGTGGACCACATTCTGTCAGACCTCTCCACCATGACCCGCCCATCTTGGGTTGCCCTGTGGGCATGGCTTAGTTTCATTGAATTAGACAAGGCTGTGGTCCTAGTGTGATTAGATTGACTAGTTTTCTGTGAGTATGGTTTCAGTGTGTCTGCCCTCTGATGCCCTCTTGCAACACCTACCATCTTACTTGGTTTCTCTTACTTTGGGCGTGGGGTATCTCTCCACGGCTGCTCCAGCAAAGCTCAGCCGCTGCTCCTTAGCTTGGATGAAGGGTATCTCCTCACCGCCACCCTTCCTGACCTTCAACGTGGGATAACTCCTCTAGGCCTTCCTGCTCCTACACAGCCACCACTCCTTGGACATGGGATTGCGCCTCCCAGCCACCGCCCCTGGCCTCAGACACAGGGTGGCTCTTTGTGATCCCAATTCTGGGAGTCTAGCTCAAGAAAATAATCAGAAATATAGGAAAATCTTCATGCACAAAGGTATCATCACAGTACTATTATTTATTTATAATAACAATGAAAGTGAAGCGAAGTCACTCAGTCGTGTCCGACTCTTTGCGACCCCATGGACTGTAGCCCACCAGGCTCCTCCATCCATGGGATTCTCCAGGAAAGAATACTGGAGTAGGTTGCCATTTCCTTCTCCAGGGGATCTTCCCGACCCAGGGATCAACCCAGGGTCTCCCACATTGTGGGCAGACGCTTTACCCTCTGAGCCATGGAAATAAGCTAAATTCTTAATACCAGGGAAATACTGCTGTATTTAACAATGTTTCTGAAGACTTTATAACAATCAGGAAAAATAGTCATAGTATGGAACAAACCAAGTATATAGTTTTATGCCTGATGTGGTGTAAACTACAAGAAAAATCTACACAAACAAAATAAGCAGTAAAAGCTGACTTAAAGGAGAAACAACAAAACGGCATCATTTTGTAAGAGGAGTCTTAGGATCGTAAGGTTATAGATGATTTTTTTTCTTTTTTCTAAGTTATCTGCATGTTACTGACTATAATGGGACAAAAATTATCAACTTCATAATGATAGAAAAAGAGGGGGAGTGGGAGAGTTTGCTTGGTTGTTCAGTCGTGTCCATCTCTTTGCGACCCCAGTGGGTTCCTCTGTCCCACCAGGCCATTCTGTCCATGGGGATTCTCCAGGTGAAAACACTGTTGTGGGTTGCCATGCCCTCCTCCAGGGGATCTTGCCAACCCAAGAACTGAATCCAGGCAGATTCTTTACTGTCTGAGCCACCAGAGAAGCCCAAATTTTATTTTATTTAACTTTTGGCCATGCTGCACAGCATGTGGAATCTTAGTTCCCCAACCAGGGATTGAACCCATGCCCTCCTGCATTGGAAGTGCAGGGTCTTAACCAATGGATCGCCAGTTAGGGGAGAGTAGTTAGTTATCCCTGCATCTTGGTTTCTGAAGTGATTAGGGAAAACATCTCTGAGGCATCATTAAAATCAGACACTAGGTTAATGAGATCAGTGAAGGCAATGGCAACCCACTCCAGTACTCTTGCCTGGAAAATCCCATGGACGGAAGGGCCTGGTAGGCTGCAGTCCATGGGGTCGCGAAGAGTTGGACACAACTGAAAGACTTCACGTTTGCTTTTCACTTTCATGCACTGGAGAAGGAAATGGCAACCCACTCCAGGGTTCCTGCTTGGAGAAGCCCAGGGATGGAAGATCTTGGTGGGCTGCCATCTATGGGGTCACACAGAGTTGGACACGACTGACGTGACTTGGCAGCAGCAACACCAGGTTAATGAGATAGAGGGTAGAAAATCAGCAAGGTAAGAAATGAACCTAAAGGGACTTCCCTGGTGGTCCAGCTGCTAAGACTCTGCATTCTCAATGCAGACCACTCAGGTTTGATCCCCAGTCAGGGAACTAAGATCCCTCATATCGCAAATGAAATATCCCACTTGCCAACATGAAGATCAAAGCTCCCACGTGCCACCACTAAGACCTGGTACAGCCAAATAAATGAATAATTTTTAAAAAAGAAAAGAAATGAACTTAAAAGGACACAGTATTAGGGTGATATGTGGAAATGTTAAATGATGTTATTTTCTCTTTTTTTAATTTAAATTTATTTATGTTAATTGGAGACTAATTACTTTACAATATTGTATTGATTTTGCCATACATCAACATGAATCCGCCACGAATGTACACGTGTTCCCCATCCTGAACCCCCCTCCCCCCTCCCGCCTCCCTCCCCATACCATCTCTCTGGGTCATCCCAGTGCGCCAGCCCCAAGCATCCTGTAGCCTGCATCGAACCTGGACTGGCGATTCGTTTCTTATACAATATTATACATGTTTCAATGCCATTCTCCCAAATCATCCCACCCTCTCCCTCTCCCACAGAGTCCAAAAGACTGATGTTATTTTCTTATGTTTCTTTATGTTCTGAGATACTTGTTCAGAAAGTAGGGAAAACCACACGTCTGTTCTAGGCTTGGTTTCTAGAGCCCAAAGCCTCTGAGGAGCACGAAGAGTCTAGGGCATGAAGTGAGAGAAGCTTGTTGGCCCTCAAGACTAGAAAGCATTGCCCAGACCAGAACAAAANGTTATTTTCTTATGTTTCTTTATGTTCTGAGATACTTGTTCAGAAAGTAGGGAAAACCACACGTCTGTTCTAGGCTTGGTTTCTAGAGCCCAAAGCCTCTGAGGAGCACGAAGAGTCTAGGGCATGAAGTGAGAGAAGCTTGTTGGCCCTCAAGACTAGAAAGCATTGCCCAGACCAGAACAAAAGAGCAGTTGGAACGGAAGCTAGGAGAGCTGAGACACTGGCAGTCCCCCAGCAGTGGGTCCCGCAGCCCCGTCGTCTTCCAGAGTTGTGCAAGAGTGGGTAAAGAAAGGCCACGAAGACTACACAGGGTGTTTGTGTCCTTTTCCCAGGTACAGCCGGGGAAGCTGCAAAATGCTGGGATGCAAAACGTGACAGGGTAGGTAAGCAAAGCACCTGCTGACTTTTCCTCACTGCGAAGTGATACTGAAGGGAAGGCGGATCCTGCATATCTAGGAGAAACTTAGGAGGAGCAAAGTCTCCCCAGAACCCCATCACTCAGCAGGACGTGGAGGGGCAGAATAGCCTTCCTGCTTCAGAGAGCCCACTGCAGAGCCAGGGCCCCTCCAGCCTCAGAGTTTCTGTGTGCCAAGAGGGGGTGTAGCCCAAGCCCTCCTGAACCAGCAGGAAGAGCCGCCTAACTCTTAAAGGATCCTGAGATGAGCATGAAAAGGACCCAGCAATGACCTGTGTAGCCTGATGACGATGATTAGACAGAGTGGACAGCTCGGCGGCTGTGAGCACAAAGAAAATCATGCTCAACAGATGCACTGCCCCCAATCTATATGGTGGCCACATGAAAGCCCCCAGGAAATGCACCGTTGTCATGGGGAGGGGACTGCTAAACTGAATGAAATTTAATTTCTAATACCCAAAGGTATGAGAGCTCAAATGAGAAAATAGTTATTTCACTGATACCAAGAAGCCATCAATTGTAAAATGTACTATTAATTTCTGTATCACAAAGAAAGAAAGATGGCAATTAATCTACAAAAGAGTGCTTTCTCATCACTTAGAATTTTTATTTTATACTTGCTGTAAAAGCTCCTCTAGATTTGTTGGGACATATACTTTTACTATGCATCCTGCTAGTGTATATATATATATATAAAAATAAATTGGTTAAGAAATTCGTGAAATGATCTTCATATTCAGAGTTTAACTCTCCCGAGTCAATGTGCATATTTTTCTGTGCAATACCATCCCTGATGTTGATGATGAAACATTTCTTCAAATGCCCCCACTACTGGCTCCAGGTTTTCTTCCAAGACGTTGCCAGCCATTCCAGAATGTTTAATGTGGGTGCATTCTCTCTCTCTCTCTCTTTTTTTTTTTTTTTTTGAACTTTTTATTTCATATTGGTGTATAGCCAGTTAACAGTGTTGTGACAGTTTCAGGTGAACAGCAAAGGAACTCAGTCATACACACACATTTATCCATTGTTCCTAATGTGGGTACATTCTTGCTTAGCGTGTACTAACAGGCAACACCTTTTTACACAACTAAGGAACAAGATATATCAAAAGTTTCATAAACTCACAGTAATCTATCTCTTTTACCCTGTATGAGGTTGTTGCTCTACAGCGACTCCTTAAAAATATCTATTCGCTTTACTAATACTGTATTTTTACCCCACTGCTCTATTTCCAAACGTTCATGTTAACTGTAACTTTTCATTTCAATATTGAAGCTTTGGATGATCTTTTTGAAACATTTCGAAGAGCAGCTAAACTCAACTTGAGTAATACCAACAATGTATATAATTCAACTGAACGGATAATAATATAAATACCTATGAGCAAGCTGGAACATGCACAGGCCACAGCAATTAGGTCAGCACTGTCACCCAGCCAATAGTGATTCAAAGATATTATCAACTGTAAGATTTTGATTTCAGAGCTGTTAACATATGAAAAGCATACATGAGAATTAATGAAGTATGCTTGTAAATCAAGGTTTGCCCATTACATGGATGCAAGGCCCTCCCATCACAGCAATGGGTATGATACTTGCAGTTTCAAGGCATCCAGCTAAGAATTCACAAGCATGCTGCGGAGCAAGGTCCAAAGTCCTTAATACAATGTGGCCTTATGATAAGTGGCAAGAATTGGTTTAGCAGGAACTGTGCCTCTGAACTGTTGGCATGAAGAGAGAGTTTTTATGGTTTCACACTTTGTCACAGCATCCATTTTGTTGCACCTTCAGATAAGACCTTTGCAGCCACGCCTTTAATTAGGCCATGAGTCTTCCTGAAAAAGAGCAGATTATAAGCCAAGACATGGAAGCAATCTAACAGTCCACCGACAGAGGAATGGATAAAGTACGTATATACAATGGAATACCACTCGGCTCGGCCATTAAAAAGAATAAATAATGCCATTTGAAGCAACACGGATGGACCTAGAGAGTGTCATACTAAGTGAAGTAAGTCAGAAAGAGAAGGAGAACACTGTATGGCATCCCTTATACTTGGAATCTAAAGAGAAATGATATGAACTTACTTACAAAACAGAGAGACTCACAAACTTAGTGAACAAATTTGCTGTTATCTGTACACACTACCATATTTAAAACGAAACACCAGCAAGGACCTAGTGTACAGCGCATGCAACTCTGCTCAATGTCCTGTGGCAGCCTGGGTGGGAGGGGAGTTTGGGGGAGAATGGATACATGTATATGTATGGCTGAGTCCCTGTGCCGTTCACCGGAAACCATAGCAACATTGTTAACTGGCTGTACCCCAAAACAAAATAAAAAGTTTAAATTTTTTTAAAAAGAGCAGATTATAACCTTCCCTTTATGGTATGGCTGAGTAGAGTATACAAAAACAAACAAACAAGCAAACTGATGGGTAAATGGAGTAAATGGAAGCATAGACGTGTTCAGCCTCGGAGCTCGGCTGACATGGATCTGAATCCCTGATATGCTCTTATTTATTGTATAAGTCACTTAACCTCTGTGTGGAAGAGATTGCTAGATAATCACTAAAATCATTTCCTCTTCTTCCTGGGCATATAACCTAGATCCTTTGCATTTAGATGAGCCCATGTCATTGATAACGCCAAGTGGAATTCGAGCAAAAGTGATACATGACTTCTAGGCCTGGCTTCCAATTTTTTCTATTCAATCCTCCACATCCTCTCCTTTCTCTTATCAATTGCCACCAGATTCAGGGGACCAAAGGGAGGATTCTGACACCCTCGAGGAAGATGGCACCTCCATATGGAAGGAGGCTGAATAACTGTGGAGTAGACACCCTTGATTGTCAAATTGCACAGACAACAACATGAACAAAACATGAGGCTTTGTGCGTTACAGTAGCCATCCCTCTCTGTTTAACACATGCTGTATTCCTCAGGATCCTTCTGCATAGCAGAGACTAAATTTGTTACTTAAAGAACTTAACACAATTCATACCACACAGTAAGAACTAAGTCAATAGAGACTATGCTATTATTATTGTTGATATTGTTGCTGTCAGAGCTGAGGCTAAGAATGTAGATACAGAATTCTAACTGGCAGGAGGATTTTGCAGCTTATAGTAGAGGGAAGTAAAACTTCTATAAATATCAACTGATACAGGCTGTATTTAAAGTGAAATTCGAGCAATCACATTTTCAGAGACTGAGAATAATCTGCAAATAGTAATAAAGATCCTGAAACAAGGAACTGACGGATTCTGAGCAGGAGTCATAGGTCAAGGACCAATGTCAGACTCAAAAGGAGGTCAGCAGGAGCTGGGAGAAGAGGAATCAGGATCAAGCCAGAACAGAAAGTGCTCCCCTGAGCCCCACTGAGCAATGGTTCTCAGCAGGTCTTCAGGGAGGAGGAAGTGGCCATCATCACCAAAATTCTAACCCAGATATATAGTGACTGTTAATATATTTTAAATATATGTATTTTTACATACATAAATGTATGGATTTTAAGAAAATATATTTCTTAATAGCATGATTCCATCATCCTCATCTGATTCCTTTTTTGTTTCCATGGGTCCACAGGGACCCACTCTCACCTGCAGTTTGGAGTCAGTTCTGGTAAGTAACGTGACCTATTCAACAAGCTTTATCTCTAGCTGTCTGCGTTGAGTGCACTCTACTGGCATTTGAGGCTTTCTCCAGTTAGTCTTGTCATCTGTTCACTCACTCACTCATTCAAGAGACACTGATTGAGCACCTACCATGCGGCAGGCACAGTGTCAGCTACTAGATACACAGCAATGGCAAAACAAATAGAGCAAAATAAATGAACGTCTACTTACACATTAGAAAAGTGCTCTAAATATGAACAAGGAAATCATGATGTTCTGAGGAGGAAGAACAAGAGGGACTCCATTTAGAGAGATCACCCTGCCTGAGGAGATGATAATTAAATCACCGTGGTTCCTGTGCCCTGCCTCCTCAATAGCCTGTCAATCCCCCTGAGACAGGGATTCCCACAGCCCTTGGCAACGGCCCTGTGCATAACAGGTGTTCATTGAATTTAAAAATGAGCCTTTTCCTTTTTGAGAGAGAATGAGCCCAAAACTGAGTTTTGACCTCTTTACTTCTCTCCCTCTGCCCATCTGTTGCTTTCTGTTCATCAGCAGAGCAAGCGTCAAGGAGATGCTCATATTTTTCTAAGTTCTTATTCTTTTGTAAGATTTGCCCCCATGGCCTCTCAGACAAGCCTGATGTCTGAGATATCCATAAAGTTACAGGACCCTCCCTCCCACCTGCCCCAAGAAGGAGGGGATATATGTTTAACATATAGCTGACTCATCCTGTTATACAGCAGAAACTAACACAAGATTTTAAAGCAGTTACATTCCAATTTTTAGAAAAATACCACATTGACAAAATATATATTCTTCAGAAAAGTATTAGGGAGAGACATCAATAAATAAGAGATTAAAATACATTTTAAAAAGCTCCGGGATGTTGGGAACAATCTTGATAACTGCCGATGCTCGGACCCTGGTCTTTGGCTGTGGCTCAGGCATCCAGGATGGTTTCAGGACTGTCTTGTTCAGGAGTGCTGCCTGTGGCTTAGCCTCTCTTTTATCCACTTTTTAAGACACACAACCATCAGAGTCATGATTAAAGGGGAAAATCAGACAGTAATGATGCTCGAGAGTCACCAAAAGTATTACGAAAAGGAAGTGTTTAAATGGAAAATAGCAAGCTTTGGAAATAAAACTGGAGGCCTCTGAACTTAAGTATGAGATCCAGTCAAAGGATTTGAGAAGTGCTAAGAAGTCCTTTTGCCACTGAGTCAGGTCTCTGGCAAATGATCCTTGATGAATCCAAATTTGCACTGGGATTTGAAACTTTCCATGCTCTTGTGTTTCATCAGCTGCTTTGAGTTACTTTTAAAGAAACACATTTTTAATGAGAAATTTTTGACAGAGAATGCAGTGCAGATGTAATTCTTGGGAACAATTATTGCCTTTGTTGATGCTTCCGCCCCCCCACAGTCCCCACTTGCAATTAAAACTCTAAATTCACTTCAAATTACTGTCCCATTGGTCACCTTCAGAGATCCTTCAAATGTCATTGTGGAAAGAATGTCTTATCAGAAATGCAACCAGGGACTTTCTTGGCAGTCCAGTGGTTAAGACTTTGCCCTCCAGTGAAGGGGGTGTGGGTTTGATCCCTGGTTGGGAAGCTACAGTCCCACATGCTTCAAGGCCCCCAAACCAAAACATAAAACATAATCAATATTAGAATATATTCAATAAAGATTTTTTAAATGGTCTACATCAAAAACATGTTTTTAAAAAAATCAAATACAATCATGAGCTAAGACAGAAGGCCTTAGATTTTTCATGTTTGAAATCATAAATACACAAGCACCTTTTAAGTAATTTGAAAATAATCACAGTAAAATAAAAATCTAAGGCTATAGACCATAAGATAGCTTAACTCTCTTTAAAAAAAAAACAAAAAACTTCTTTTGACATTTTTATACACATTACAAACTGAAGAATTTAGTGAAATGTACATTACAAACGTGGACTTTCCCCAGTGCAGACATGAAGCANCAGGGAAGCCTGGTGTGCTGCGATTCATGGGGTCGCAAAGAGTCGGACACGACTGAGCGACTGAACTGAGCTCTCTATCTGCGTGTTTCATAGGTGGGTTTCTGTGAACCTCCACAGTTTATCTTTTACCACACGTAATATCGTGGCAATATCTTGTCTGAATCTTGTCTGTGGACTTGAAGATCATGAGGGTAGATGCTGTATCTGAGTTTGTGTCATCTGTCCAGAGGTAAATGTAGGACCTGACATACAGTTACTGGTGTAGAAATATCTGTTGAAGAGAGGCTGAACCTTTGTGCCCCTATGCTCTCTAAGAAGACTCCGTGCTCCCTGATGGCAGGAACCACCTCGTCTCTCCCACAACATCTAGTGAGCATCTTCCAAAGAATAGACAACTGATGCATATTTAGGGCATTTTTTTTGATGGTTTGGTGTGATTTTCCAACAGCTAATAACTCGTGGTCACACTTCTTTACATAGATATTTCTGTAGAATAGATTTAAATGATTTTCCTATCATCCCGCATGGGACACCTGGAAGATTTTTAAACAAGTCAACTGTGTATGTAGTATGTGCACCAGGAAAAAAAGACAAGTTCCCTTTGGTATCTTTTGGAAACCTCTCTAGTTTCTTTCCAGGTAAGGATCCAGGAAGGGTCTTTTTCAGGTTAGGTTTTTGAGCAAGGCTTCAAGAATCAACAGAGCCTCCAGAATCATCCAGCTTTCGTTTACTCTTTAAAGCTGCTTTCTTCTTTGCTGAACATTTATATTTCTCAGTAGTATATATCTATCACTGTGTAACAAATTATCCCAGAACAGAGAGCCTTAAGACAATCAGCATGTATTTTCTTACAGAGTATTTGGGGTCAGGAGCCTGAACGTGGCTTATCTGGGTGGTTCTGGCTCAGGCTGTCTCATGGGGTTGCAGTCAAGGTATCGACTTGACTGGGGACTGGAAGATTGACTTCCAAGCTTATTCAGGGGGCTGTTGTTAGGAGACCTCAGTTGCTTAACACATGGACCTTTCCATAGGGCTGCTTACCCTCTGGTAGCTGGCTTCCCCCAAGTAAGTAAGTGACTTGACAGAGCAAGCCGCTAAAGCAGAGGCTGCAGTGCCGTGTTATGACTTATCACACATTGTGATTTCTGCTTTATTCTTCCAGTCCTTAGAGGTGAATCATTAAGTCCAGTGGACTGGATGTTTGGAGGAAGGGATATTTGCTTTTACATCTTGGAGGGGAGAGTATCAGTTTGTGGACTTACTTTTATAAACAACCACACCCTCCCCTGGGCAGGGTAAATGCTGTTTCATAGCCTTCCCTCCCTTGGTTGCTCAGGCAAGCCTGTGCCTCCTCTCTCTCCACAACCCCCCGCCCCCATGTCAGGATATTTACCTCTAATCATTGATATTAAATGAACAGCATAGATTTAATATAAAGAAGATGCAAAGATAAAGGACAATTTCCGTGAGTTATCGGCACCCTTAGAGGTGCTGACTGTGGTCTGTTAAATCCACAACTTATTTTCTAAGATGAATGTCTCATCACAGTTGGGATCTCTGATTGTACTCATGAGGGTGACTCCAGGGGAAGCTCTGGTGGTCCCTGCAGACCTACCCTTTGCTGGGTGGTGACGTGTCTGCCCTCTGGAAGATCCCTCTCTCCTTTCCCTGGTCGTATATGCAGGCAAGGCTGAACGTAGGATGACCAGAGACTCTGGAATCGCCCTTTGTCTCAACTTTGATCTTCATCCCGGGACCCTGCAGTGTAGGTAGCATCATTCTCATGAATCCCAAACACAATAGTAGGAAGTCAGACTTTTCTGGTGTGTCTCCCATGGAGGGCAGCATGGCACATTGAAACTATCAATACATGAGCTTTGGAATCAGACTCTAGTTCAAAACCCAGTTCTACCACTGTCTGGCTTTCTGAACTTGGACAAGTCATTTAGCCTCTCTGAGCCCCCAGGCTTTTCATCAGTTGAATGAGGATCATGTGAGGATTGGACAAAACAATATATGGAGGTAAATGGCACAGTGTCTGGCACATCACAGACATCAACCAGTGTTCATTCAGTGAATGAGTGGGTACACTTCAGAACTCCCTGCAGTGCCTATGGAGCACTGTGGTCCTGAACATCCCTCTCTTGCTTCTAGAAACTGACAAAGAACTGAACTGTGTATTTCTGGGGCAGCGTCTCTCTTGTCTACCTGTATTACATGATTTGCTGAGTTCCTTGAATACATTCTGTTGGAAGATTTTCATTCTGCTTTGCCTTTTGTGACAAAAAGAAACTGCAATTCATTTGCTATTTGAAAGCCGTGACAGCCCAATGTGAGGACAACTGGAAAGAGCAGTTCTTTTTTGTTTGTTTTCTAAAAAAGTTCTCTCATATTTTAAGTAAGCTTCTAAGGAATCAGGATCTTTGGTTTCAACAAAGGAGCATAGTTTTTCTAATGACTCCTGTGAGCTACTTTGTGCGGTGGTTTTCTTAGGCGAAGGGGAGGAGGAACGTGGGTCGGTAGAGGTGGGACTAAGTAGAAAAAACAAAGTGCCACTCCTGATACTTTGCTACATGTTTAGGGACCTTCCCCTATGAATATATTTTCTCCTCCTGTACTTTCTATGCAGAGAATTGCCCCAGCCTGATGGATGACACGAGACAATTTGCTTCTCTCCCTTTCTTTCCCCCAGAGATGTGTGCTTTTGCTTTGATACATTCAAGGGCAGCCTCTGCTGTGTCTGGATTGGCATTTGTAATTATACACTGTGAAAATATAATGGAGAGAGAAAGTATAACTCCTCTCCCAGATTTAAAAAAAAGTTTCATGTGTTAATGTGTTTCCATACCCTTGCCTGAGGAGCAAGAGATCAAGCTCCATTTGACTTCTTTGTTTTGTATGATAATCACGTTCTTTTGACTGTTAACAAAAAAACTGTGTGTGTGATGCTTTGTCCTGTGCGGAACCGAACCTCTGCAACGCTTACAGCTGTTCCTCTGCAGTTTTCCAAGTAATCTGATGTTCTTGACACCATTGATTGCACCAAGGTCTGATAGTTTGTAGTTAATTTGTTCCGACCTCTCTTTATGAGGCTTGAGTGAGTAAATGGTGGACATCTCACAGTATAGAGGCTCAGATGATAACCAGACAGATACAAATAAGTTGTCAACATCTTTTTACATAATAAGTGAGACAATAGCCTCTTGACTGTGTGGGCAGGTCATTTTACATTCCTAATATATATTCTTCATCATCTTCGTTCAGCTATTAGTAAAAATATAAGGTTAGCTCACCTGCAATAACTAGAATTACTCCAGTTAGGCAGACCACAGCTATGAAGGAGCAGAGACTTTTTTCCTTTGTCATATGAAGATTTTTGCTTATTGATATGTACTTGACACCACCATTGATCCAAACAAAAGGGAATTGATTAAAACTTTAACACAAAAAGCTCNCACGAGACAATTTGCTTCTCTCCCTTTCTTTCCCCCAGAGATGTGTGCTTTTGCTTTGATACATTCAAGGGCAGCCTCTGCTGTGTCTGGATTGGCATTTGTAATTATACACTGTGAAAATATAATGGAGAGAGAAAGTATAACTCCTCTCCCAGATTTAAAAAAAAGTTTCATGTGTTAATGTGTTTCCATACCCTTGCCTGAGGAGCAAGAGATCAAGCTCCATTTGACTTCTTTGTTTTGTATGATAATCACGTTCTTTTGACTGTTAACAAAAAAACTGTGTGTGTGATGCTTTGTCCTGTGCGGAACCGAACCTCTGCAACGCTTACAGCTGTTCCTCTGCAGTTTTCCAAGTAATCTGATGTTCTTGACACCATTGATTGCACCAAGGTCTGATAGTTTGTAGTTAATTTGTTCCGACCTCTCTTTATGAGGCTTGAGTGAGTAAATGGTGGACATCTCACAGTATAGAGGCTCAGATGATAACCAGACAGATACAAATAAGTTGTCAACATCTTTTTACATAATAAGTGAGACAATAGCCTCTTGACTGTGTGGGCAGGTCATTTTACATTCCTAATATATATTCTTCATCATCTTCGTTCAGCTATTAGTAAAAATATAAGGTTAGCTCACCTGCAATAACTAGAATTACTCCAGTTAGGCAGACCACAGCTATGAAGGAGCAGAGACTTTTTTCCTTTGTCATATGAAGATTTTTGCTTATTGATATGTACTTGACACCACCATTGATCCAAACAAAAGGGAATTGATTAAAACTTTAACACAAAAAGCTCTGCTGCTACTGCTGCTGCTGCTAAGTCGCTTCAGTCGTGTCCGACTCTGTGCGACCCCATAGACGGCAGCCCACCAGGCTCCCCCGTCCCTGGGATTCTCCAGGCAAGAACACTGGAGTGGGTTGCCATTTCCCTCTCCAATGCATGAAAGTGAAAAGTGAAAGTGAAGTCGCTCAGTCATGTCCAACTCCTAGCGACCCCATGGACTGAATCCTACCAGGCTCCTCCACCCCATGGGATTTGCCAGGCAAGAGTGCTGGAGTGGGGTGCCATTGCCTTCTCCAAAAAGCTCAAGAGAGACAAAAAGTAGGATTTTCAGAATTAAAGGCTATTACATGATGTTGTGAGCATTTATTATTTTTGCAATTCCTCTCCCTTCTTTTGTAAAAAAAATATGTCCTTCTTTTCACTAGAGAACTACCTCTGACTCCCCCTTAACTCTTGTGATTAATCTCTGCCAGTCCCCTGCACCCAGGGGTATGGCCCAGATTGTCTTAAGCTAGTGATCATACCCCACTCTCCTGAGCACTGGTTGGGATGAGCAGGTGGCCCAAGTCTGGTCAGCAGGCATCATACCCAAGACTCATGCTTGGTCACTGTGGGGAGAGAGGTGCTTTAGCCACTGGCGAAAAGCTGAGAGGAGGTAAAGGTCTGGAGCTGTGACAGCTACTGTGAGATCAGGAGGAGAGAGTCTGAGTGAGAAAGAAGTCACATGAGGGAGAGAGCAGAGCTGGTCTCAGAAATACAGAGAACAGAGTCTTAGGAAACCATTTGAGCTCCTGTCTTAAGCTGAGTTTCATTATGCTGCTAGCCCTGGTTAGAAAGTTAAGCATTTTCAGTTTTTGTCAAGAAGATTTCAGTTTTTTTTTTTTTTTTTTTAAACTGGCAAATTAGAAGGCTTCCAATTGAGTCAGGCACCAAGAAAGCTAGCACACTGGGAAGAGCCTGCACAGTGCTAGTTAGTCCAAACCAGATAAGTGATGCCAGGTGATCATGTGTCCATTCAAAGATGGGTCTAACTCATTCTCTTCTACTTATTGTAGTTTTGGACTTAATTCATTCTCTGAAGATTTTTTCTAGTTTATCTTTTCTTTTTTTGTGTGTGAAAATAATTTCTGGTTATTGATTACTAATATTCAACACCTTGTCTATTTCCACCCTCTTAACTTGTATCCAAGTTGCAAGTGAAATGGGAAATGTCACCAACTTCTGCAAATCCCTTAACCTCTCTGTGTCTCAGTTTCCTCATGTGTAAAATGGGGTAAATCATCATAACTGGTTCATAGCGTTGTTGGGAGAATCAAATTGTTTAATAGAGAGCAATGTCGAACCCCTAGTAAAGCACTGTAAAGATATCAGGCCTTATGATTTTTATTCTCAAACTAATCGTGAAGTCATATTTCTTTCCAGTCTCCATAATCCATCCATTATGGGTTCTTAGTCTCCTTTGTGCTAGGGCATATGTGGCGTGTGCTATGGCGTGCCATCTGGCATATCTGAAGAAGTCTATTTACCTCTTATCTGAACAGCATTTAAACATTTCTAACAGTGAATCCATACATTTACAAAGAAAACCAGTGACATGATTTACCTATTAAAATAGTTTTAACTATTTAAAAATAATTAAAAAATTTTTTATAAAGTTTAGTTTGTGATATAGTAATGTATATCCTTTTATAATGGACTCGTAAATAACAAGATCTAATAATGATTCTAGTTGTTACTGCCATTTCAAAGGAGGGATGAACATAAACAGCATTTCAATTATCTGTAGGATAGAAATGTGCCGTTAAAATCATAACCTATTATTTCTGCTGGTGACAGAATCACAGGCTCTACTAATGCTCTTGTGTGTGTGGCATATATTAGTAATTGAAGGAACTGCTAAATGTCTGAGATTGGTGAAACTAAAGGCATTTTTTTTTTCCTCCATTGAAGTTCACAGACTCTACCCAAAGGTTCACGGAGTTCAAGTTAAGTCCTTATCCAGGTCCTACTCATATTTTAAAGCCTAACTCAAATATGCTTTGTCAAAGTCCTTTCTCATCTCACACAGTTGAAATTAACCTTCCTCCTTTATCCCCACATGGCAATATGGTTCCCCCAACAAAGATCCATGTTTTTTTTTCCCCTGCCGAATTGTTATTAGCTATGTGCACATGTTCCTCCCCATCAAGGACATCAGACCCATGGTTGGTCTTCATGCTGGTGCCCTGTGCTTGTGGCGAGGAGGCCATGGTTGGGTAGGAATGCAAGAATGCAGTGGGCCATGGTTACTTATCCCCTTTTCCCTGACTGCCCATTGCAGCATAAAGTACGGCATTTCTGAGACTGTAGCTCATTCCGCTTTAGTGTTATTTACTGTGCTGGTCCTGTTGCTTGGGCTGACAAATCACCCCTCCGTAAGGCAGGTTCTAATCCCATATGCAGTCCTTGCTTAGTGGCAATTTATATGACAAGCTCTCTGAGTTTAGGCAAATATCCTGATATTTTAGCTCAGTTATTCTGACAACAACAATTTCTGCCTTATGGAGTGCATATGTCACCAGAGAAAATCAGCTGCCTGAGCTTCCTGCCTCTTGCAGGAACATAAATTTTCATGGTGAACTTGAGATGCAGATTATGTGCCTTGATCCTCTCTGCAAATCTTGGCTTGCACCTGGCAGCCACCTTTATAGAGCTTGGGAAAAAGGAAAGAGAGGGGACAGAGGCAAAGGCAGAGGCAGAGAAGAAAGCAAGGCAGGGAGGGAGAGGAGCGACAGAAGATGGGCTGGTTTTTTGTGGCTGTCTGGCCTCGTACACATCACTGAGCAGACAATAAACTTTCTTAAGTTTTGTGTGTTATAATTAAAAAAAATAGAACTGTTTTTAATAGAGTGAAAAGGTAGCAAGAATTAATGACTGATATTCAGAACTTGCTTCAACATTTGTTCTAGTACTAATTTAGAACAGGGTTTCTCAACTTTGACACTTATTGACATTTTGGGCCAGAAGATTCTTTTCATGAGAAGTTGTTCTGTGCATTATAGGATATTCAGCAGCATTTTGGGGTTATACTCAGATACCAGTCATGTGCTTCCCCAAGTTACGATGACCAAACTTGTCTCCAAATACTGCTGTATATCCCTACAGGGGTGAAACGGCCCTTTTACTGCCAAGTAGAGGACTACTGATTCAAAGGATAATGGGCAATATTGTGTTTCAGATGCTGCATGCATTGTTTCACATATATCATCTAACTTAATCTTCACAAGGTCGCATAAAATAAATATTGCTGTTATTTCCACATAGTTGAAAGATAAGGTTCAAGGAGGTGAAGCAAAGGGAGTAAGAAGGAAACTCATGCGAATAGATGGAAAATCAGTGCCCAGAGAGACACTGTGGTATGTGGTATAAGGTGTTAGAGCAGGGATCGCGCATCTCTGGCACTTGTGCCATGGCGTCACTTGTGTGTGTGTAGTGAGCACAGCCTGTAACTATCACCCCTGTGTCCTGAAGAGCCCAAACAGTTTTTCTGGTGAGCATTACCAATAGAGTGAAACCATCTGGTAGAACTGCCTTTCAGAAGTGAAGGCAAAAGCAAGACATTCCCAATGAAAACAAAACAAACAAAAAAACCTAAGGTAATTTACTGTTAACAGACCCGCCCTATGATAAAAAATAATAAAGTTCTTCAGGTTGAAATGAAATGACCCTCAGGCTACTAGAGTGTAACTTAAATCCATAGGAAGGAATAAAGAGCACCAATTAAGATCGCTACAAGGGAAATGTAAAAGACAGTATAAATGTACTTTTTGTTAGCAACTTTCCCCCCATCATTTGATTTAAAGATATCTTACAAAGCAATTATGACCAACCTAGATAGCATATTCAAAAGCAGAGATATTACTTTGCCAACTAAGGTCCGTCTAGTCAAGGCTATGGTTTTTCCTGTGGTCATGTATGGATGTGAGAGTTGGACTGTGAAGAAGGCTGAGCACCAAAGAATTGATGCTTTTGAACTGTGGTGTTGGAGAAGACTCTTGAGAGTCCCTTGGACTGCAAGAAGATCCAACCAGTCCATTCTGAAGGAGATCGGCCCTGGGATTTCTTTGGAAGGAATGATGCTAAAGGTGAAGCTCCAGTACTTTGGCCACCTCATGCGAAGAGTTGACTCATTGGAAAAGACTCTGATGCTGGGAAGGATTGGGGGCAGGAGGAGAAGGGGACGACTGAGGATGAGATGGCTGGATGGCATCAGTGACTCGATGGGCATGAGTGTGAGTGAACTCCGGGAGTTGGTGATGGACAGGGAGGCCTGGTGTGCTGCAGTTCATGGGGTCATAAAGAGTCGGACACGACTGAGCGACTGAACTGACTGAACAAAGCAATAATTATAAATTTAACAGAGATATAATTGATAAAGATGTGATTTTAATGACAATAACAGGATAAAAGAAGGGGAAGAAATTGACCTATTATAGGAGTGAGTTTTTGTACACTTTTGAAATTACGTTGGCATTTATTTGAACTAAATTGTTGTTGGGCTTCCTTGGTGGCTTAGTGTTAGAGAATCTGCTTGCCAGTGCAGGAGACGTAGGTTTGATCCCTGAGTCGAGAAAATTCTCTGGAGAAGGAAATGGCAACCCACTCCAGTAGTCTTGCCTGGGAAATCTCATGGAAAGAGGAGCCTGCCAGACTTTAGTACTTGGGGTGGCAAAGAGTCGGACATGACTTTGTGACTAAATAACAAAATTGTTGTAAATTAAAATGTTAATTGTAGGAACTTCCCTGGCCTTCTAGTGGTTGAGACTGCTTTACCTTCCAGTGCAGGGATTGTGGGTTCGATCCCTGGTCAGGGAGCTAAGATACCACATGGCTTGCAGCCATAAAAAAAAAAAAAAAAAAAAAACCAAAGCAGTATTGTAACAAATTCAATAAAGGCTTTAAAATACTAAAAAGATGTTAATTGCCATCTGTAAGGCAATCATTAAGGAAGGAACTAAAAAGTAGTAAGATAAATAACAAAATAATAAAAATGGTACACTGGAAAATACCTATTTTACACAAACAAAAGCAAAAATGAAGGAACAGAAGAACAAGATACAAAGCATTGAGAAAATAGAGGCTGGTGGCAGCTATAGACCCCACTTTATCAGTAATTACATTACCTTTAAATGAATTGTATACTTCAGTCAAAGGGCCGAGATTGGCAGAGTTTTTAAAAGTGGCCCAAGTAAACAATGTCTAAAAGACACACTTAATTTTCAAAGACACAAATAGGTTGAAAGTAAAAGGATGGAGAAAGATATACCATGAAAAGTCAGTTCATTTCAATCGCTCAGTTGTGTCTGACTCTTTGCAACCCCATGAATCACAGTACACCAGGCCTCCTTGTCCATCACCAACTCCCAGAGCTCACTCAGACTCGCATCCATCAAGTCAGTGATGCCATACAGCCATCTCATCCTCTGTCTTCCCCTTCGCCTCCTGCCCCCAATCCCTCCCAGCATCAGAGTCTTTTCCAATGAGTCAACTCTTCGCTTGAGGTGGCCAAAGTACTGGAGTTTCAGCTTTAGCATCATTCCTTCCAAAGAAATACCAGGTTGATCGCCTTCAGAATGGACTGGGAAAAGTAAACAAAAATTTTAGAGTGTCTATAATATTAGCCAAAGTAGACTTTATGACAAAACTTGTTAGTAAACACAAAGAAGGATATTTTAATAATAATAAAGGGCCAATCTCATCAAGATGATGTAACAGTTATAAACAATTATGAACCTAAGAACTGATTCCTGAATACAACAGCAAAAAATGACAGAGTTAAAGGAGAAATAACCAATTCAACAGTAGTAGTTGGAGAGTTTAGTGCTCCGTTTTATATAACAGCTAAAACAACTAAACAGAATAGTAACAAGGAGATAGGAAGCTTGAATAGCACTACACCAACTAGAGCTAACACACATCTACTGAGCCCTTCACTCAATGCTCGCACAATACGTATTCTTGCATGTGCACAAGTCATTCTTCAGCATAGACCATATATTATGCTGTAAAATGAGTCTCAATACATTTGAAAGGATTGAAATTATACAGAATATGTTCTTAGGGCACAATGTAATGAAATTATATATATAAGCAACAGGAGAAAATTTTTGAAAATTCCTAAATATGTGGTAGTTAAACATACCACATTCCTAAATAACCAATGGGTCAAAGAAGAAATCACTAAGGAAATTAGAAAATTCTTTTACATGAATGAAGATGGAGGGAAAAAAAAAAGACCCAAACTATGTAGAAGTAAAAATCCTAATGAGATTTCCATGGTGGTCCAGTGGTTAAGAATCTGTGCTCCCAATGCAGGGGGCCAGGGTTTGATCCCTGGTCAGGGAACTAGATTCCTCATGCCGCAACTAAGACCTGATACAGCCAAAAAAAAAAAAAAATCCTTAACAAGATACCAGCAAGCCAAATCCAGCAACATAGAAATAGGGTTATATACCAGGATCAAATGAGATTTAGCTAAAGCTATACAAGGCTCTCGTAACAAACAAAAATCAATCAATGTAATGCACAACTTTAATAGAACAAAGGAAAAAATATTTGATTATAGTAATAGATGCAAAAAAGCTTTTTTCAACATCCAAAACCTATTTATGAATCAAAGCACTCCACAAACTGGGACTAGAAGGAAATTTCCTCAACCTGATAAAGTTAATCCATGAAAACCCCACAGGTTACACTGTACGTAAATGTGAAAAGCTGAAAGCTTCCTTCCTAAGATCAAGACGACAACAAGGAGGTTCACTGTCATAATTTTTTTCCAACAGCATACTGGAGGTTTTGGGTTTCCCTGGTGGTTCAGACAGTAAAGAGTCTGAGTGCAGTGCAGGAGACCCGAGTTCAATCTCTGGGTCAGGAAGATCCCCCAGGGAAAGAAATGGCTACCTACTCCAAAAGTCTTCACCAGAATAATTAGTAAAGTACAAAAAGAAATAAGGAAAGAAATAAAGAAAATGGTACTAATATGTTTCAAGAGAAAAAGAATAGTCCTTTTAACAAATAGTGCTGAGGAAAACTGGATGTCCACAGGCAAAAGAATAAAGTTAGATCCCTACCTTATGCTGTGTAAAAAACTCAGCTCAAAATAGATCAAAGACCTAAAGATAAGATATAAAACTATAAAACCCTTAAAAGGAAACACCCATAAATTAATATTTTGACCTTTGATAAGGCAATGTTTTGGCAAATTTGCTGTGAAAAGCATAAACAACAAAGGAACAACACAGATGAATCAGACTGATTAAAGTTTAGATATCCTTCAAAGATACTGTCAAGAGAGTGTAAAGTGAAGCCACACAATGAGAGAGAATATTTGTAAATGATATATCTGATAAGAGGCTATATCCTGAATATAGAAATCTTTAAACTCAAAAATAAAGTCCTAATTAAAAATTGGCAAAAATGCTTAGACATTTCTCCAAGGTAGCCTATAAGCACATGAAAGATACTCAACATCATTAATCATTAGTGGATTTCAAGCCAAAGTCATAATTAGGTACCATTTCATAATTAGGTACCAGTTTACTAAGATTGCTGATCAAAAAGACAACAATAAATATTCGTGAAGATGCAGAGGAATTAGTACCCACATAATTTGCTCCTGGGAATGTAAAGTGGTGCAGCACTTTGGAAATCCGTTTTGATGTCCCGTCAAGCTATGTGACCCACACAGAAATTTCACTCTTAGATATAGCCTCAAGAGAAATGAAAGTGTCTACTTAAAACTTATACACAGACATTCATTGTAGAATTATTCATAACGTCCAAACATAGAAATGACCCCCATGCCCATCAGTTGATATAAGTGGACATTGAAAAACATTGTCATTAAAAAGCTATGGATGAGTGAAGTACTGAAACAAGCTATAACCTAATGAACTTCAAAGCCTCCTGCTAAGTGAAAGTAACTAGACAGAAAGGTCACATGTTATATGATCCCGTCTATATGAAGTGCCAGGATAGGCAAATTCAAAGAATCAGTAAGTTCAGTAGTGCCTGCCTGGATCTCGGGGACAGGGGAATGAGTAGTGTCTGCTAATGGGTGTGGGGTTTCTTTCTGGAGTGGTGATGAGGTTCTGAAATGAGAAAGTGTTCATGGTTGTACAACACTGTGAAGGTAGTAGATGAAATGTATACTTCAAAGGTGTGAATTTTTTGCATTCCCACCAACAGTGTAAGAGGGTTCCCTTATGACCCAGCAATCCCACTGCTGGGCATACACACAGAGGAAACCAGAATTGAAAGAGACACGTGTACCCCAATGTTCATTGCAGCACTGTTTATAATAGCCAGGATATGGAAGCAACCTAGATGTCCATCAGCAGATGAATGGCTAAGAAAGCTGTGCTACATATACACAGTGGAGTATTACTCAGCCATTAAAAATAATACATTTGAATCCGTTCTAATGAGGTGGATGAAACTGGAGCCGATTATACAGAGTGAAGTAAGCCAGAAAAAAAAACAACAATACAGTATACTAACACATATATATGGAATTTAGAAAGATGGTAATGATAACGCTGTATGCGAGACAGCAAAAGAGACACAGATGTATAGAACAGTCTTTTGGACTCTGTGGGAGAGGAAGAGGGTGGGATGATTTGGGAGAATGGCATTGAGACATGTATAATATCATGTAAGAAACAAATTGCCAGTCTAGGTTTGATGCAGGATACAGGATGCTCGGGGCTGGTGCACTGGGATGACCCAGAGAGATGGTATGGGGAGGAAGGTGGGAGGGGGGTTCAGGATTGGGAACTCATGTACACCAGTGGCGGATTCATGTTGATGTATGGCAAAACCAATACAGTATTGTAAAATAAAGTAAAAAAAAAAAAAAGTAAAAAAAAATTTAAAAATTAAAAAAAAAACAAAGGTGTGAATTTTATGGTGCATGAATTACGTCTCAATAAACAGTATAATTAAAAATTTTTTTAAAAGCACACATTTCAAGCCCTTTAACACACAAAAGAATAGATGTGATTGTGTCAAGTAAATAAGAATAGGAAGAGCATTCCAAATCATATTTCAGAACTGAACATGTTTGGGCCCTGGGAAGCCACAGAAATGTGCCACTTAGATCTCCTTTGAGTTGGAGCTTAGTACAGCTGATTTCAGACACAAGACAATAAGTGGATTACAGAGTAAATTACTTCTCACAATATTTTCCAGAAATATTTATTTGGTTATTTGGCTGCGTTGAGTCTTAACTGAGGCATGCAGGATCTTTGTTACAGACTCAGTAGTTTGGTGTGCGGGTTTAGTTGCTCCATGGCACGTGGGATCTTAGTTCCCCAACCAGGGATCGTACCCATGCCCCTTGTACCACCAGGTAAGTCCCCACTTCCCACACTATTGATGATTATTTTCTAAAAGTTTTAATAACAATCATCATAGTGATGATCATTGAATTTGGACATAATCACTGTAAGAAAATCTAGAGCTGTGCTGTGCTATACAGGAGCCACTAGCCATATATTCACCTATTCACATTGAAATTTAAATTAAATGCAACTAAAGTGGTTTCCCTGTTGCCCTAGCACAGTTTAAATGCTCAGTAGTGTCATCTGGCCACCATATTGTATGGCACAGAGCAATCCCATTGTCGCAGAAAGTTCTGCTGGACCCTCTGGTTTAGGAAGACATGACCAGAGAACACAAGGGAAGGGGGCCAGTGCTTGCTAAGTCGCTCAGTCATGTCCGGCTCTTTGCGATTCCATGGATCGTAGCCCACTGGGCTCCTCTGTCCATGGAATTCTCCAAGCAAGAATCCTGGAGTGGGTTTCTAGTCCCTTCTCCAGGGGGCCAGTAAAGGAGTCTAAAAAGAATCTTCCAAAATTTAAGAAATCTTCTCAGTTTTAAAACTTTTACAAGTTACCCAGTAACCTTTGCTGAGAACCCGTCTCCTATAGTTCAGACTGGACAATAGAGATTCATTAGTTAATTGCTTCATTCATTTATTCTGTGTTTACAGAGTAGTGACTAATTGAGAAACTGTGCCAGGGACATGATACAAATTGATCAATAAAACTGGTGTATTGTCTCCTCTCAAGCAGCTTACATTCCAGAGGGGGCAATAGATACTATTCAGGACAAGCAGATATAAAATTCTAGTTGTGATGATCACTCTAATCGAGAGGTGTCTAGAGAAGTGCAAATGGGAAGGAATGAACTTGACTTTGTCTGGAGCATCTTTTCTAAAGAAGACATCCATGAGATTAGATTGAGATGAGTGGATGAGGGAACAGGAGGAGGGCAAGCTGGTCCCAAGGTACAGCCTATGAAGAGGGCCTGGTGGTGGAGGAAGCATGTCAGGAAGGAGGAATTGACAGGGCAAGATGGAGCATCACAGGAAGTGAGGGGAAGCCGAGGCCAGAAGGGGAGAGTACCTGCAGCATCAGTAGTGCTTACAGACTTGTTAACAAGTGTAGAATCTAAATTTAACAAGAGCCTCAGTGGGCACCAAGCTGAGACGCACTCTGAACCAGGAGTCCGTAACTCCAGCCTGCAGGGCAGAGCGTGCCGCCGCCTGCTGGTGCATCCTTTGCTGGACCACAGCTATTTCATGTGCTCCTTGTCTGTGGCTTCTCTCATGCTTCAGTGATAAAACGGAGGGTTGTTCTGGAGATTGGCCCACAAAGCCAAGAATGTTTACTATCTTACCCTTTGCATAAAAGTTTTCCAATTCCTAGATTAGTGTGCTGTGCCTCAGAAGCAGCATCGAGAATCTGGGAAGAAGTAAAGAAAGCCAGTGAAGGTTTGCATTTTGGAAGGATCGATCCAGCTGCATGGAGATAAAAAGCACACAGACAGTACATGCCCCTGAGGAGCTTAGGATCCGGTGGGAACTCACTTTTATCTCGCAGATTGGTTGTTGGCTCCTTTCATGAGGGATATTGCTGTCTTATTAACTCATTCTTTGTTGTTGTTGTTAACTCCCAAAGCACCTTGCAGAGAGTTAAGTGTTTACCCAGTGTTTGGTCGAGTACCTGACTTGGACTTAAAGCAGTTAGTATTTACCCTGCTTAGGGACTTGTTTTGCAGACAGTTACGGAATCAAATATTATGGTGCCTGATCTGCTTTCAGTGGCTTCCTTGACATCTCAACTTCATCTTTGACATGAATGCTAGACTAGTATGGCAGAAACTAAGCCACTTTGTGAGTTTCAGGAGAGTGGGGCAACACAGGAGTGTGATTCCAGTTTTTGTGTGAATAGGACTGCAGGAAGAAGCTTCTCTGAGCCTCAGATTCTTTCTCTGTGACATGATCAAGCTGGAACAGTTATTGTGAAGGTCCCCCAATATTTTTGTCCTTAGAGTAATGGGGACATCAGACAAGGCTGTGATGTGGCTCCCCGCATCTTTGTGTAAATGGAACCCTTTACACATGAACACAAATCGTAGTTGGTGAGAACATTGGGAGGAAAATCCCCACAACCCGTCCTCAGTTACAAAGGAGATCTTTGAATTGTGTGTTGTTTTACACTTGTACTTTTCTTTCATTTGCACAGATATTTGAACACGACTGGTTCAACAATAAGAAGACCACCCTTATCTGCCAACTAGTAATTGTGTAGACTCTGGTCTTACTGGCTGTTTCGCTTGCTTTTCCTGTCGTGAGTTGGCAGTGCTGAAATAAGTTGAATATTCACTGAAAGGAAGCTGGACGTCTGTAAACTCACCGTGACAAATGGACATGCATCCTATCTGCAGTGTGACCAAAAGAAAGTATGTTGAGAAAGTGATGGGTAATGGATTCTGGGAGAGGTTACAATTGGGTGCATAGAAAGAGGGGGAAACCTTTGAGGATAATCAATTGCTTTTGCCTTGTCATCTCCTGGGCAAAATGCATGCTACAGAAGTGTTGCTTCAATACATAAAAAAAGCAGTTTGCAAGTTAAGCAGACTGTTTAATGGATGTAACTAGAGTATTGTGAGGTCAGCTCTCTAACATTTTGTGCTAATTGTTGCTGGGTATTACCTCCCATTCTTTGTTGTTGATGGCATTCAATTAAAGCCACATTTTGTCGAGTCATGCTGTATTAGGTGCAGTGGAAAATACAGAAGCAGTGCCGGCATGTGACTTGTGCAGTCGAGTAGAACCTCACACTTAAAGGATCCCGTATTTGGTTTACCTCTCTTGTGTTGCCAGTTTGAAATTGTTGACACATTTTGGACAAGGGCCCTGTGCTTTATTTCCATGGGTCTCTGCAGACCATGCAGCTTGTTCTCACTGAAGATGGTGGAGTCTGTTTATTGCCTCAAGTAGCTGACAACATTGTGTCTTAGAATCATGTTGAAACAGTAGTATAAAAACTTGATTAGCTTTTCTGAGCCTTGATTTCTTCCTTGCAATATAAATAGATGGAATGGGATGCTGTGTTAGGTGAGATGCATGCTGTGTGCTAAGTCACTTCACTCACTCGTGTCCAGATCTTTGCAACCCCATGGACCGCAGCCCACCAGGCTGCTCCGTCCATGGGATTCTCCAGACAGGAATACTAGAGTGGGTTGCCATTTCCTCCTCCAGGGTAAAGAAAGAAGGCTTAAACTATTAAGTTGATTTTCCCAAAGTAAGCAAGAGTCATAAAAATGGGACTTCCTCCCCTGACTTTCAAGCCAATGAGAAGGGACTTCATGAACAAGGTTTAGTGCTGAGTTCAAGATATAATTCAGCCAAGGGCTGGTGGCATCTGATCCCTAGATACTGAGGAACTCAAGAGCATCTGGGTATGTTGAAAAACACCCTGTGGAATGTAGTGGAAAATCTGGGCAAAGTTATGACTGGAGGACTCCTCAAAAATGGGAACCAGGATGCAGAGTCAAAGCAAAGACCAGTATCACAATAATAGATAAACTTCTGGGACCAGACCTGTTTCAGAATTCAGAGTTGTTTATTTTTTTTACTTTTGAGAGGTAACATGACACATAAGCCATTGAATATGTAAATTCCCCCAGCATGTCTGGGCAGGACTTCATAATAAGTATGGTAATTTCTCTGCAGTAAAATGTATTAACTGTTCACACCAAGTAAGAAAAATTGAAAGACTATGAATAGTTATAACTCCACTCATGTCAGGGTTTGCTGCCAAATGTAATAGGGTCATGTTGGACCATAAGTGAGTTACAAACTCTTGGTTTTCAGAGAATTTGGACTTCCAAATTGTGGATAAGTGATTGTAGACCTTGATCAAATGGGATGCAGNGTTCACACCAAGTAAGAAAAATTGAAAGACTATGAATAGTTATAACTCCACTCATGTCAGGGTTTGCTGCCAAATGTAATAGGGTCATGTTGGACCATAAGTGAGTTACAAACTCTTGGTTTTCAGAGAATTTGGACTTCCAAATTGTGGATAAGTGATTGTAGACCTTGATCAAATGGGATGCAGGTAAATGGGTCATTAGAACTCAGGGGAGAGATGACAGGTGAGACACTACTCACGTGAAGCCTCGCTAGACCTAGAGACCAACTCCCGTGGCTTGTCAGGAAGCCCCAGACCTTCCCGCACTGAGACCACAGACATTCTTTGTGCTGAAGCAGATGGAAGACCTGAGATACAAAACTGTGAGCATCCTTTCTCAACATCTCTCTTAAGAACAACACTGCCCTGTTTATCCTGTTGCTCCAGCCTGCCTGGTGGCTTCCTGAACACATGGTCTCTCTGGCCATATTTGCATGGTGGGAAATAGCATTTTCAGAACTGGCTGTCCCTAGCTTCCATGTGACATTTTTTTTCTCTGTTGTTTCTGTGACAGTTGGCACACATGTCTCATGCTTCATTTCTGAGATGGGTTTAAAAAACCTTGCCCAAAGAGCCAGGCTTCATTAGCATCCTCTTCCATTTGTTTGCTTGAAAGCCAGTAGCAACCACATACACACAAATAACAATATGTTTGAGATTCCCAGAACATGCTTGAAATCTTCTCTGGTCCTTTGCTGTATTAATTTTTCATGCAGGAATGATACATGACACTAGAAAATGATTACTCTTGAAATAGAGATTAAAGTGGTGGCTGATTTCCTGTAAAGATAAGTGTCCTTCATTTTCCCAGACCCCCTCCCAAGGCCCTGGGAGGATCATAACAATATTCTAATCATGATACCCTCTAATTTGTCTTCAAGAGGGGCCTTGAAATTTTATAACTCTCAGACCTATCTAAACTTGCATTTGTCCTTATTTTACACCAATATAAAAGTGTGTCTCGGGGCCTTAGAGAGTTAACTCTGGCTTTGCCATTTTCCAGTGTTGAGAGTAACTTACCTATCTCTCAGAAATGCTAATTCCCCATCTGTTAAGTGGATATATACACTCTTGATATCATAGGGTGCTTGGGAGGACAAGAGTGGTCAGTCATGTCCATATAACAACAGAAAAAATGTTCATAAATGTTGATTCATCTCTTTGTTTCCTTGAGGATTATTTTTATCCGCAGTAAGAACACCTCAAGAAATGGAGTCTATTTTTCTCATTTAACAAGAAATCTGGAAAGAGTCTCAGAGATGTCATGGGAACTTAGACTCATTGTTTCTTTCTCTTCAGCCTTCTTTAGTGTGGACTCCATCTTCATTGCATTCCAGGAAGAAAAAAAAAAGAGGAAAGACACATAAATATACCATTTGAGTCAATCTCTTTATATGAGGAAAATTATAGTATTTCAAAAATGCCATTGTGTAGGGATAGAGTTAATTTGAAGCTGATCTATGTATCTTGGGGATGCCCAGAACCATGCCTAGAACCATACTTACCCTTGATCAAGAAAGGGTTAAAAAATGCACTTGCTAGTGATTTCTAATGCTATGCTTAAAATTCAAAACTCCTCAGGAGGCAGCTTATCCCCACTTTATCTACACTGTTAATTGAAAATGTAAACATTGATAATCTGTACCTGATTTACCTGGTTATAGTCTGGTTTTGGTTACTTGAACAGTGAGGTAGAAAAGAGCCCTCAGTAAACTTGTACTTTAGTCACAGACTTTTTCTGTTTTGTTCATTATTGTTTGCCTAGTCCATAGCATGATGTCTGGCACACAATAGCTAGTCAGTAAATATTTGTTGAATGAATCAATGTTTGCAAATATTTAGCTTCTCAAGAATTAGACTCCATGGCTTATCCATGCAAAAAGCCACACAGCTGAAGTTATAAGCAAACATTTCTTGAGAGATTATGGTCAGAGTAAAGGAGAAGACTCAGCTCTGCTGTGCCAGATATTGGAAGGGGGTGTGGTTTTATTTCAGAGTGTTCCCTGGCAGAGATGATCTGAATATTACTAAGGCCAAAGTCTTGAGGACTTTGGCGAAAAAAACAGTGTCAACAGCTATTACACTTCCCTTTCACCTTTTAACATGATAACACACCACCTCATGTCTTTGTGACAATGTGAAAGCTATTTTCATTTACTCATGATTACTACTGACTTTAATTCCAACCTCAAGCTTCCCTTGCAGTTTGTCTGTGAAGGACAGCTTCCTCTGATATCTTGGGCTTCCCTGGTGGCTCAGAGGTTAAAGCGTCTGCCTGTAATGCAGGAGACCTGGGTTCGATCTCTGGGTCGGGAAGATCCCCTGGAGAAGGAAATGGCAACCCACTCCAGTATTACCCAGCAAATAGTCAAGATTAATCCAGCTGCAACAGTTGACTAGGTTGGCATTTTCTGTCTCCTTCTGTGCTATAGATTTTAGGGCTTTTGCTAAGATGGTGACTTTCAAAGGAAAGAGACCCATTTTCTAGTTGACAAGTAATAAAGTTATCCTTAACGTTAGCATGGGTCTTCTGGGCCCCTTGCTATTTCTAGGGTGTTCCATGTGTCTTATAGAACCAGTCAGAGACAGAAGCAAAGACAAATCTATGGTGTGTCCCCCATTGACACCACTATCACTAGACGATAAGGGCTATGAAAGAGTGTCTAAATTGCCAGTCATATAGTATGTGGAAGGCTTTTTATCTCTGAGAAGCAGATAGCTGAAACTCATCAATAAAATTCCATGGTCAATTTTATTTTCCCACTAGGAAGAATATTGACATCATCCTCATAAGCCCCAGAGAAACCTGGTTGTATCAAGGACAAACAGCCAGACACTGTGAAGTATGTCACAAAAGTAACAATAACCACCCACAGAGATGAAGCAGGATGCAAATCTCCCCATTTCATCTCTGCAAAGAAGACCATGAAAGTAATGAGGTGGAAACAGACCCATCTGACACTCTCTCTCCTCCTCTCACCACCTGTCCTTGTCTGGATCTCCACCAGAAACAAACTCCATTTACCTTCATGATTATTTAATTAACATTTTAAGCAGGAATCTGATCATGCACCCTCCTGCCTAACACCTTCAATAGTTTCCTACTCTCAACATAAAATGCAAACTTCTTTGGCCTTCATACATGGATAAGCTGTAGAGACTATTTCTTGAGAAGCTTTATTTTTGTAAACATTCATTTATGCAATACATAGATAGATAGATAGATAGTTTGAATGGCTCTGTATGCCAGGCATTATGCTATGAACTGGGTAAACAACTGTGAACAATACTTCGTTAGTGTTTAAAGAATCAAGCAAATACTCTACCTTTTTCTGACAAATGGAGAGCTGACCGTGGAGGAGTCAGAAGGCACTAGATGTATGTATAGATGTAAATCTAACACATTTATATGTATTAGATGTGTGTATGGAATCTTTACTCTGATGCTCAGAGTACTATGAACATGTCTACCTGAAGACAGTAGTGCATGTGAAGCTTGCAGCCCCCCAACCTGGGTGCCTGGCCCTGCATAACATACAGAAGTAGACCAGAACATGACATCATAGGAGGGAAGAAAGGTAAAGGCCAGGCCACACGTATCCTGTTGGTCAAATTTCTCACTGAGATGGATGATATGGAAGGACATTAACAGAGGGAACTCATAACTGAGCAGGAGCCTACGAGGCCTTCCCAGCACAGAGTCTCCGAGGCCTCCCTTGATTCATAGAAGACAGGGTCAGGAATAAATGATTGAAAGGATGTGAACACATAGTGACAGAAAATAGCAGTTGAGCCAGGAGAACTGGTAACAGTTTGAGCAGTAATCAGTCATAGAGCCAAGTCTCTAGTTCCACCCTGAAGGATATAGATAGTACACATACCTGCATTGTTTTGTAGATACTTAAGCCCACAGGAGTTGGTGATGGACAGGGAGGCCTGGCGTGCTGCTATTCATGGGGTCGCAAAGAGTCGGACACGACTGAGCGACTGAACTGAACTGAAACCCATACCAGTTGAAAGAAGCTTAAGGGTATTATGCCTGTGAGCATGTAGCCTCCAGACCAGTGTTTAGTCTGAGGGTTGATGGTGTTAATTCCTGTGACACCACCCTGTTACCTCACCAACTGAGTTTGGGTCTTTTGAGCATTAGCTGCCGGTACTCCTTGTTTGGCTCCTGCAATAAATGCTGCACTTTGCTTTATCACAACTAGGTGTGAGCAGACCCAAGTTTGGTAACAAAATCTGTTCCCCCCAATAACACTGAGTCTTGGAAACCCACAACAGGTGAGCTCAGTATTTGCACAAAGCCAGTATGACCCAGACTCGCCTTGTTGGTTTTGACTGAGACACATTTTAGGTCATGTGATCTTTACTGCACTGGCTTTCCCTCTTATTTGAGTAAATTGTCCACCCAGCTGCTTGCAATCAGTCCATTTCCCCCCCCCCAATTAATGTATTTTGATGCTTCCTTTCCAGTAATGAATAATAAAATACTTTGATTATTATTAGGTCAAACTATGTGAAATGGATGATATTCAACCATTTTTGACCCACCATGAATGACAGTATTGTATAGTTCAATCTAAGAAATAATATTCAGATCACATTGTAGAATACTTGTAGGAAAAAAGGAGGTAATGAGAATGAGTGTTGGAATGCTAATCAGTTAATTAACGATAAGCTAATCAGTTAATTAACGATAATTGATCTAGATAATAGATTAAGCAGGCAATGGAAAATCCATAAGAACTAAACATGGAATCCAGACCTAAGGCTCCAGGTTCTAAGTGCTCTGTTTGGTTAGAAATTTTTGTTTGCCAGTGACAGTAAAGTTATATACGAGGAGCAAGTAGCAAGGAGGGTGTACGCCTGGGAGATGAGGCTCCTAGGGAAGAAACTGGGGTCTGCAGGGAGAAGAGCTTGTAACCTATATATATATATATATACCAAAGATCAACCATATATATATATCTATGGTTGATCTTTGGTATCAGGCTTCTGCCTGCTTTGTTCACAGTCAGAGGGAAGAAGGAAAGGATGTAAGACAGTGGGTGGGTCATCAGAGTCTGGTCAGTAGTCCCCAGGAAGTCCCTGAGATCCTTTCAAGGGTTCTGAGATGTCAAAAGTATTTTCACAGTGATCCTAAGATGGGATACGCCTTTTCCACTTACATTTGCATTGATGATGCAAAAATAATGGGGGTAAAACTGCTGCTGCTTTAGAATGGATCAAGACACCGGCATCACATTATGTGAGCTGTCATTGTATTCTTCACGCATGCATTTACAGTATGTTTTAAAAATGCCAGTTTCACTTAGGAATGTTCCTGATGAAGCAGTAAAAGCATTCATTTCACTGAATTTTGACCCTTGAATATTATCCTTTGTGAAGCGAAAGAAGCACACATGAAATGTTTCTGTTGCAAACTCACTGTACTTCAAGCCGTGAGCAGAATTAGCTGCTTTTTTCTTCACTGAATACCATTTTTTTTTTTTTTTACTTGAAAGAAGAACTGACAGACAAACGATGGTTATTGAGTCGTGGGCATTTGGCAGATGTTTTCTCTAAATGAATAAAGTGAGCTTGTCACTTCAAGAAAAACAACTGACAGCATTTGTTGCCAATGACAAATTTGAGCGTCCATGCAAACACATTTAAAATTTCAGAAAACATGTCTGCCAGCCTGAGCTTGATAGCTTCTCAATATATGCAGGTTTTTTTCTTCAAAGAAATATGTTATGAATGTTAACATGTAATACAGTCTTTTTGTTAAAGATAAATTAGTAAATATCCTTTATATCTCAATTTTAATTTCAAATATAGTGCATAGGGAAAGATAGAGCTCTCATAAAGAGATGATTTTGGAGGTCTTTGATAATTTTTAAGATGTATGTATGTAATTTATGTAAAGGTGTATTGAGACCCAGAGAGTCCGAGAATGACTCATGTGAGAGCTTTTATCCTTCCTCTTTAAATTAACCCTAAGACTCAGAGAGGCCTTTTGCTAACCAACTTTTCTCCATTATTTCTGAACTTCTCCCTTCATGATCTGTTTGTGTGTATGTATTCCTTTTTTTGTTTGCCTGTTTTCGTTATAAGCATTTAGGCCTGGAAAATATATTTTCATGGTGAGATTAATGGCAGTTCTTCTTAAAGAAAGTCAATTGTGCCAGAAGATTTTCTATATTTGTTGCCTTGAAGTGAAGTCGCTCAGTTGTGTCTGACTCTTTGCGACCCCATGGTCTGTAGCCTACCAGGCTCCTCTGTCCATGGAATTAGCCAGACAAGAATACTGGAGGGGGTTGCCATTTCCTTCTCCAGAGGGTCTTCACAACCCAGGGATTGAACCCAGGTCTCCTGCATTGTAGACAGACGCTTTACCATCTGAGCCAGGGAAGTCCCATATTTGTTGCCTTATAGCTCCCCAAATAATCACTTTCTCTTCTTCTGGTTTAATTTTATATTGTCAGTGAGTCCACATTTAGGACTGTAAAATGGAAAAACAGTCTTATAAATCTGTATGTGATAAAGAAGCCAAAAAGAAAAAATGAGGACAATAAAAGAAGCAAAGTCCATGAAAATAGAAAGCACACGCCCCAAATGACCAATGCTAGAGATCATGCTATTTTTGTAAAATCTTGAATGTGTCCATTTTCCCTGAAATACCTCTTCTGTGTTGTGCTGGTTAGAAATGTTGCAGTGATTGCTGCTGACAGGTGCGACGGTACGTAGACTAATGACAGGGTGATTGCTTGTAAGGAATAGACACTGAAGCCACTCCTGTGAAGAGAGTGACGTGGGCCCACACATTGAGATGCTCAGCAAGTAACTATTGATGACTATTAAATGACACTTGCTAAGTGGTGTTATTAATAATGCTGCCAGATCAGTCACAGCGTAGAATCTGTGATACAGAGAGGACTCCAGGGGCTTCTGGTTTTAATAGAAAACAAGGTTTAGGTCACCTAGAAACTTAGAAAATATTCCAGTTGGAGGAGATCATTGTTTTATTTTTCTCATGTGTAGAATTCCACCGTGAGTTTTCAGCAGCCAGGTCCCTCCCCTGTCTGGGTAATTCTCTCCTGTGTAAAAGGATAGGATTGTACAAATACTATGGCAGTTATTTTCAACCAGTGAAATCTGAGCTTGAAACCTTAAGGAACAAGACACAGAGAAGAGCTGCTTGGCTTAAAGAAAAGATTAGGAAACTTAAAATCTCCCTTTTGGTTCTCCTCTGAGCTTTTATATCTGCTCATCTCTTGAGATACTGCGGTGAACCCAAGTGTTCTGAGCTACACAATTTGAGAACCAGTGGACCAAGGACTCTATAGCTCCATGTGCTTGCGGAGACCTTGTCAGAAAAGCTGAGTAACTTCTCTTAATTAGAGAATCAATTGGTATCAAGTTTAAATGTTCCTCTGGGTGGAGGTGGCAAGGATGACGGAGACAGTGGTACCCCTCCCTCTTCACCCTGGTAGTATTCATGAGCCAGGTCCAATTGTGTATTTGTCCACATCCTAAGCCTTGTGGGATAAACAAATACAGACAAACCAGCATTTGTCTTTAAGGAACTGATGGGCAATCTGGAGAGGCACAACATAAACCAAGCAACCCAACATGAGTCCAAATATAGGAGGGATTCAGAATTCAAGGGTAGATGGTAAATGGCATGATGGGCTGATCAGGAAGGGCAGATGAAGGAGGATGTTGCATTCTTTTCTTAACGCTTCTCCGAACTCCATTTTCTGCTTCAGACTCCTATAGAGTTGTGGGGCAGGGGGAAGAACAGCAGGGAACACAGCTGAAGGTATAAACAATCTTGTTTGGTTTAACTGCCTATGTTCATATATATGTATATTAGAGTATATATTAGATTCGATTATAAGGATAACTGTGTTATCTAGTTAGAATGACTAGATTGTTTTGCCCAAGACTTTTCCAGCTTTAGCACTGAAAGTCCTACATTTTGGAAAACTTTCTTGGTCAAACTGGTCACGCCAAATTAGAGCAACCTGAAAGACCCCTAAGAATGCATCTGAGGACCCCTGGTGATCTGCAGCCCTCAGTTAAAAATTCACATAGAATTCAGATCAGATTCCTGATCTGAAAGTCAAGAGAACTAGCTCCTCTATTCACTAGCAGTAGTCCCTTAGGGAAAGGGTTAAAGTGAAGTCAGTAATTCTTAGAAAAGAAAAGCAGATGAATGTTCATATGGAGTTATCCCTGGCACCTGTATTCATGCTCCTTCCTAAGATGGGAAGGCTAGTCCAGTATAGGCATTGGTTGTTTTTCTTTTTTAAATAAAGTCAGTTTGCTTTGAGCTTGACCAATGGTAATGATGTCAGTAGAAGACTATTTAAAAATATTTAAAGTTTAAAAGAAATTATTAATAAATCAGATGAATAATTCATTAAGATAATGAATAGAGAACATATTAGCATTATGCAATGTTCACTTAAGACTAAAAATATCTTATTTAGCCTTCCCATGTTTTATTCAGGTATTTTGATCATTTGTAGGGAACAGAATGGACGGGAAAGATACCATGAGTCTTAAGAATTAAGGAACAAAATCAAATAAGCAGGAATAAGAGAAACGGTTAACCCAGCCAGCCTGCTCAGAAGAACTGGGTCATGAACTCCAAGCTTTGCTAATTTAAGTTTTTCAGGATGTGAAATGAATTATTTATAGAAATAGGTAATAAGAGCATTGAGAAAAATGGAGTGAAATCAGACTTTATTGGGAAAAGCATGGGTTTAGAGTTAAAAGACTTGGGTTCTAGTCTTGGCTTTCCTATTCACCAGCTCTGTAATTTAGACAAGTTGTCCTTATGCCTCAGTTTGTTTCATCTGTCTTCCTATTTTGTAGTGATTTTGGAAAGATTAAATAAGACATTGAATGTATAAGTAACCAGGGAAAATAGAATGACCCATGGGGACCAAGAGAAGTCCTTTGAGGCGAGGGGAGTGAAAGCAGGGAGCTGGACACAAGGAGTGGATGTGCTGGAGAGACATGGCCACTATGTGGCCAGCAGGGAGTGGGCAGCAAGTCAGTCCTCAGACATCTGTCTCTTCCTGACAGTACCTCCACATGCCACACAAGTGGACAGGGAAGCCTACTGGTGTGGCCCATGGAAGCCAGTCTTCCAGAGCCTGGAGAAGAGTGGAGAAGGGCCAGAAGTGGAATCAGAGGAGTAAATAGCCCATGTGAGGCCTGTGATAGATCTGCCTAGTTTATAAAACTGCATACTGGTGAGTCTGAAAACTGGCTATGACTCTGGAAAGCAGTATTGCTTTCTTATAAAATTAAGCATATGCTTGTCATGTGACCTAGGGATCCACTCTTAATATTTTATCCTAGAGTAATGAAAGCTTGGGTAAGTAATAAGTGAAGTCGCCCAGTCATGTCCGACTCTTTGAGACCCCATGGACTGTAGCCTACCAGGCTCTATCCTCCATGGGATTCTCCAGGCAAGCCATGGGTTGCCATTGCCTTCTCCAGGAGATCTTCTTGACCCAGGGACCGAACCCAGGTCTGCCACATTATAGGCAGACGCTTTACACTCTGAGCCACCAGGGAAGCCCGCCGAGTGAAAGAATCCATTCTCAAAAGGTTACATACAGGATGGTTCTATTTATTTGAAAACTTATGTTCATAGAAAAATGTGTGTGTGTGTTTATAGCAGCTCTATTCATAGTCATACCAAACTGGAAACAAGCCAGAAATCCTTCAACAGGTGAAGGGATAAACAAACTCTACTACTTCCATGCAGTGGAGTATCCCTCAGCCATTGGGGAGAGTCAGCTATTGATGTTATATCAGCTTGGATGCATCTCAGAGGCATTGTGCTGAGTGAAAGAAAAGAAAAAAACTGGAAGAAAATGAAGTCGCTCAGTCGTGTCTGACTCTTTGCAACCCCGTGACCTGTAGCCCACGAGGTTCCTCTGTCCACAGGTTTCTCCAGGCAGGAATACTGGTGTGGGTTGCCATTTCCTTCTCCAGGGGATCTTCCTGACCCAGGGATTGAACCTGGGTCTCCCGCATTGCAGACAGACGCCTTACACTCTGAGCCACCAGGGAAACCCGCTGAGTGAAAGAATCCATTCTCAAAAGGTTATATATGGGATGGTTCTATTTATTTGAAAAATTGAAAGCACAAGGGTGTAGCCACGGAGAACTGATCAGGGGATATATCAGTTGCTAGGGTGTGATCTACAGCGGAGTAGTAGGGAATTTGGGGGGTGATGGGATGATTCTGTGGATTGATTATGACAGCAGTTACACAAATATACAAATGTGTTAAAGCTCATGTACACCTGAGATGAAAAGAAAATAAAAATTAAAAAAAAAAAAATAAAGCTCATGGAACTATATACACACCAAAAAGGTCAATTTTGCAATATGTTGATTTAAATGTATGAGACATATTGTGGATAAAAGCCTCAGTGATAGATTTATTCCTATAGATACTTATAGACAACATATTTTCCCAAAGTTGAACTTGCAAAAGCTTCAGTGCAAAAATGCCTGGAATCAGGACATGATGCAAGGGTGGCAGCCTTGGCAAGGGGCACCAGATGACAAGGTGGGGGGGGGGTTTCTGTGTGGCAGGATGAGACATGATAGACATGAGGGCTTTACCAGGGGGCCTGAGGGTCAGAAAACGACTATTCCTAGATGTAGACACAGACAGGTTGGAGTACCAGGGTCCCAGAAGAGGAAGCAGAAATGGAGATTCAGGCAAGAAGCCAAGGATAGAGACTGGAAAAGAGGAACCAGACCATGGTTTGGTTGCCTCACTGGATTGAAGGCAAGAGATCAACAACTTACTGGCTCTTGACAACTTACTGCTCAGGAAGCAGACAAGAATGAAAGAAAAGGAACAGGCTTGTGCAGGGTTTAGTGGCACAGGCACTGCAGGGAGAGAGCTGGGTTGGTCTCTGGCTCTGCAGCTCTTGGCTTACAAACTGGAATCATTTTTTTAATTTCTCATGTACAAAAAGGGATAAGAACATATTTCCCACTGCACTGTTGTAAATAAAGCCACATCTCATAGCAGTCCCTGTAAGTTGCCTGTTGTTGTTCAATTGCTTAGTCATGTCCAACTCTTTGCTACCCCAGGGAATGCAGCACACCAGGCTTCCCTGTCCTTCACTGAGTCCTGGAGCTTGCTCAAACTCATGTCCATTGAGTCAATAATGCTACCCAGCCATCTCAGTCCTCTGTGGTCCCCTTCTCCTCCTGTCCTCAGTCTTTCCCAGCATCAGGATCTTTTCCAATGAGTTATTTCTTTGCATCAGGTGGCCAGAGTATTGTAGCCTCAGCTTCAGCATCAGTCCTTCCAATGAATATTCAGAGTTGGTTTACAAGTTGCTTGGCCCAAAGGAAATGCTTGGTGAACAGCAGAAGTATATCAAATAAAAGGTCGTAGGTCACATCAAAACTATGAGGCTCATGATGTATTTATTTAGTGAGTCGTCTGATCTTGCTAAGCCTCAACTTCTAAATCTGTAAAATGTTATAAAATGACTACTCCATGGGGCCAGAATAGTCTGTTGAGAAAAGACCTATGAAAGCATTTTGTTAACTGAGAATTGTTGTACAAATATATTTCTTATAAGCACAGAGCAGGGCCAGGAGGAAGTCCCGTCTTCTTGCTTAGCTGCTGCCTTGAAGATAATAGAAAGCCATCCTAATTTTGGTTGCTCCCAGAGCTACATGAAGCCAAACATATAGAAGATCAAGAGGGTTCATCCAGCAGGTGTCAAGCATCTCTGCTCAGGAGGAAGGAGTGGTAGGATATCAGCATGAACATGAGGACTCACACTTGGGCATTAGAGGCAGTTTCTAGGAAGTCCAGTGGGGTGATCTGCAGCATGGAGCCAGCGCTTGCTGTGGGCATTTGGGCCAGGGGAAGAGATAGGGCTCTTGAAGAGTCTCAACCCTCACCCTTCCTATACCTTGACAAAAATTTCTGTCATGTAACTTTTCAGTGTCTCCCAGCAGAGTAGACAGATTCCACGTCTTTAGCCCATTGATGCTGTGTTTTTCCACTGACTCGTTTTGGACAGTGACAGATAGTGGATATGATGTGAGTGTAGCCTAGGGTACAATTGCCATTAGTCACAAGGAGATCTTTCCCAGGTAACTGCTACACCTGAAGGGTGGGAACAGGTCTGAGTCTGACCCACAGTCTGAACCAGGGTCCACTAAGCCATCCAACTGTTCCTTTGAGTGAGGAATAAATATTGGTTGTTGGAAGCCTTCAAGATTTTGGGCTAGTTTGTTATGCAGCATTATTTTGGCAATAACTGACTTAACACATTGAGTACCTTGACTTTAATCTTCAGTTTTGTCTTTCGAGGAATGCAACAAATAGTGCCTAGTTATAATCAGTAGGGCAGTTACTGCATAGTATACTATTCAGTATCAAAGAAGACAACAATGAATATAAGTGCAGCCATGAAGACAGTGAAAGGAAGTCTAAAAAATGTCTACCTTGCTGAGTCTCTGTTTCCTCAACTGTGAAATGTGTACAAAATCCTTGCCCCACCTCTCTCTATGGGCTGCTATTAGAATCACATCAGGTGATGGGTTTGAAGGTAGCTTGCCCTCTGTGAAGAGCCATCTGGGACTTAGGAATTATTTTTCTTTCTACTACAGAGAGTCCTCTTATCCCAGCATGATTTGTCATCAACCCCAAAGTTACAGATGTATAGGAGAGTAGGATGGAAAGCATCATTTCATGACAGCACGCACTGATAATCTGTCCACTCATTAAAATGGGTCTCTGTTGGTGTATTTGGCTTCATCTAATGGACTCTCTATATATACACGTCAGTACTTTCCCGGCTACATCAGTGCCTTCTTTGACAACACAGTGCAAATACCTTGCAACCTAATTGCAAAAGGAAATGGAAAATCTAGGGAAGAGGTGCAGGATTTTGCCAAGATGAAAGGGGTAAGGGAGAATTTCTCTAATCACATGCAAAATAATTGAGAAATGAGGATCTGACTGAGTTATACCAGTTAATAATTGAAGAAGAGAAAAATCGACAAGAATGATGACACCATAGGCTTCAAAAGAGAATAATTTAATGTATTTGAATATCAAAGAATGTAGGGAGGCCTTTGGGAAATTGTTGAAACCTCAGCTTTTTTTGGCAAAAAATCATTCTCTTTATAGCTGTGCATTGAAGGGTATCATATCATACTATTATGTAATTTCTTTGGAAAATTATCTAAAATTATTTGTTAATTTTAATAATCAGATAATTACAGTATAATCTGTGCTTCTATTAAACAGAAAATTAAGTTATTTTAATACATTTTTAATTTCGTTTTTTCAGGATAAAGTCCAAAACTTTTTTTTTTTACCCTATTTTCTAGGAAATTTTGGTTTCTTTTAGTACTCTTTTCTGCCATCAGTTCTTTTTGATGTGTCATTAGGATCTTCTCTACTTACTATGTCTTTCTGCCTGGGAGCCCTTGGAACTACTCTTTGTTTAGAGATTTTGGGAACAGAAGCTTCCGGTGGGTCAGGAAAGGCAGGAAAACATTAGTGCACGGTCCTGAAGGCTGCTCTGGGGTAAGGCTTTGGGGTAAGTTATTTTTTACGTAACTCCCCCAAATGAACTTTTAAAAATCTGAGCATGGGGGGAGGGGAATCTGTCACGGACTCATTCCCCATCCATAACTCACTTCTCTTTGACTTCAGCCAGGAGGCATGGCCTGGAGCCTCTTCCTTCCTCTGAAAAGGACCTCAAAGCTCTACTGGTGCAGGTGCAGTGAGTGCATTATAAGAAGCGTCTTGAGTCTTTATCCCTTGTTGACTGTGTATGATAATGTCTATCCAAAAAAGCTGCATTCCTCATTTCCACCATTTGCTTGTCCCCTGTGATAGGTGAGACGGGAAGAATCCCATTATACCAGTGCGTTAATGTGATTTATCCCAGGTTGCCTCTGGACCTGGTGGCAGAGCCGGGTCGATAACGCAGTACCCTGGCCCCCTTTGCTTTGGGTTCCCCAGTTCTCTTTGTCACACTGCTTTGTTGTGTTTCTGAATCTCTGTGTTGTGTTCCTGTGGCTGCCAGCCGCGAGATGGGATACCTTCGGAGCAGACTGATGAGAGAAGACACTTGTCCCATGTGGCTGCATCTCCTCTCTACCCCTGGAGAACCTCATCCATCACTTGTCATTGCAGAGACCCAGCCGATGCACACCCCGGCAAGGGTGAGTATGTATAAATATAATGGAAATCAGTCAGGGGCCAATTTTCCCTATTGAAAAGGGAATTGCATTTCTCAGGCATGTGGGCAAAGTGAGGTTGATTAAACATAAAATGTTTCTACCAGGGGGAGTAGCATAAAGAGAACTCAACCGCTCTGTTTTGAGAAGGAATTCTCCTGTGATAAGCACAATTGAGGGCCATCTGTGCTTTTGATAATTTCATCTGACTGCCAATCTTGTTACGGAATTGCCAGTTTGAGCAACTTGTTGGCACTTCCTTGACCTGTGTTGGAACTATCTGATATATCACAGGACTTCAAAGTTCCCATAACAGGATGCGAATTGTGACATCGTGCAGGAGGTAATAGGGTGTTTCGCCCTACATTTGCTCATGTCACTGGATGTTGACAGAGATCAATAGTTTCTTTTGGTAATGACACCCTGGAGTATTGAATGCTGTGGTGTCTGCATCACTGACAAGCTTTTGTTTTGGGGGCATAGTGGGTAAGGAGAAAAGTCAACCAATTAGTACCTGATGTTAGTATAAGAACTGACTTATTCACCAGATAATATATGGGTAATCAAGAGTGGGGAACACAATGAGAAGTGAGGCAAAGCCTTTGTGTGCAACAATCATCCAGCGGTGAAGGGCTCATTGTCAGGCCAAGGGTTATGTGGGAGACAGGGGCAATGTTACAACGTGAATGCAGGCTTTCAGTTCTCAAATGCAGCCTTCTTTATCTGTCATGTTACGTCTCCTTCTTCTTGTGCTTACTGTCATCATACTTAGCATCATGACTTTCTTTTGGCGAGTTGTGTTTTATATCCACTTCCATCGTTTGCTTCTTTAACTCCAGCAGTTTCTGATTGCGTTGATTTCTTTTGACCTTAAATGCCAGCATTGGAATTATTTTTCCAAGTCTCTGTAAACCTCCATTACCCATCAGTTCCCAGAAGAGTTCCAAATGTATGACTGTCTCCTGAAGATACACTCTGTTTGATAGATTTGTTGGTTAATGGGGGCTTGTGTTCAGCTCTCTGAAATTACCACTCAGTTTTTCACCTAATAATTCAGTAAATATTAGGTGAGAGACTATTGAGGGTACAGAGATGAATCAAAAACCCTCTGTTAAAGCACAGACAGTAGGTAAAGAAGATAAGGCATGGTTCAGGGTAGAAAGTGCAAGTTTTGACGAATTAGAAAAGATTCACCAAAATGTCTCCTTCAGTTTTGCTGTTTGTCTGTTTGAAACTCTAGCCTTTTTTGCCTTAAGTTTCTTTAACTCCCAAGACCAGCAGTCCACAAATGAAAACAAATGCAAGTTGCATTTTCATATTATTTTAGTCAAGCTTCTCCAGAAAAAAGAAACAATGGGCTCTGTGTGTGTGTGTGTGTGTGGGTGTGTGTGTGTGTGTAGCTTGTAGAAGGAGACACAGAGTCAAACGTTTTGCAGAGTTTTAAAACACTAAAGGATGATTTTATGGGTAACAAGGGTAAAAGTGTTAGGTTCATGTAAACCCCGTACTCCAGAGAGTAAATGCCTGAATGGTGCATATGCAGTCCATGGGGCCTTCAACCACATTGTGATGTTTCCTTTTTTTCTTCTTTTCGTCAGAAAACATTTTCTTTTTTTAAAAAATTGAAATAGAGTTGATTTATAGTGTTTTGAAAAATTATATATATATATATATATATATATATATATTCATGTTGCCTTTTTATTTCC
>SJYA01002694.1:137860-263099 GCA_006410615.1 Neotragus moschatus
GAGACGCCAATGGATTTGATGTAAGGTCAAATACTAAGATGGAGCAAAGTTTGCTGGTGGGTGCAAGAGTGTTCATTTTAATATTTTGCATACATTTTTATATGCTTAAAATATTTGGTAGTAATACTGTTGAAGCATCTCCTTTTTCTCTCAAGAGTCTTCGCATAGGTACGAAGTCCAACCCTCTCCTTTTATTTACAAGGCCTCAGACACACGAGTTACAGTGTCTGCTCAGATTAGGGGGGTGGCGGGAAGCAGAGGTGGAACCCTTTATCAGAGGGCAATTCCATTTGCTGTGTCCTAATCTGTTCCTGTGGCTGGGCCCGGTCTGTTTGGTGCTCAAAAGTCAATCTTGAAAATCCCAACAGCGACATACTGTGTAAATGTTCTGAGCAGAAAGCCAGGAATACATACAGTTAACCCACATCTCCTCATTGTCAACATTTGGAAGGCCCAGACAGAAAATAGCTATCATGTATTAAGAGGGGAGCCCTATTTAAATTTAGTAAGCAGAGTATTACACAAATACTTTGTTAAATTCTTGATGCAACCAACTAAGCCAGGGTAGATGAAGTTAGCCCCAATTCAACTAGTCATCATTTTGTACCTGTAAAATTGTGGGCTTTATGTAATGATAGGAAGATCAGAAATACATCATTATCTTTGAATGGACTTATTGTATTTATCTCATAGTACTTTATCTTGGATTGATCTCTTATAGAGTAGATTAGGAACAAAATGCTTGAAATTGGAAAGGTTAAAAAAATGGATTTGGGGGTATAATCTGCAAATTTCAGGTTGTCATTCACATAAAATAAAAATGTTTATGTGCTTTAAGATGGAAATGAAAGGGACTGTTTCAGAGGCAAAAAAAGAATGCAAACAAATAATACTGAGGTGAAATCGAATGAAAAGTGGATTAGTCACTTGGCTCACTCCTTTAGTCTCACCAGTTAGAAAGCAGAGTAACTACGAGGGCCTTGCGGATAACAAGTCTACTTGACAGCAGGTAGCAGCAAGTAGCAGTTCTTCATGGAGAAGGAAATGGCACCCACTCCAGTGATCTTGCCTGGAGAATCCCAGGGATGGAGGAGCCTGGTGCGCTGCCGTCTATGGGGTCGCACAGAGTCGGACACGACTGAAGTGACTTAGCAGCAGCCGCAGCAGTTATTCGAGTGGGAAACAGAAGAGTTGATTTTAACTATGTTAATCATGTATATACTTGGAGATCATTAATGAATGAAAGAATGTTGACTCTTTACAGTAATATAGATTACTATTAAATATTCACTTATGAATATTTATTGAATACCTACTATATGCAGATACTTGAGGGTATTAGTGATCACATGGTAAGTAAAAACAGAGTTTTCTCTGTTTTAATAGAGCTTATGCAGTGAGAATGCAAATATATAATTGCATCAATGAGCAAATTCTGTGAAGGAGAGAGACACACTATCCATAATTGGGGAGGTTGATCAGCGAGGTCAGGCAAGGCTTCTCTGAGGAGGAGATGTGGGAAATATGACCTCAAACTATAAGAGGAAGGAAGGGGACCAGTACAGCAAGACTATATACCTAGTTCACTACTAAAGGGTTTCTATTACATGCCGTGTGTTTTTCAGGTTGAATAGGATACATGAACAAGACAGACAAAGATGCCAGTCCTTAAAGAGCTTACATATTTGAAAAGATGGGGTCACTGAAGAATGAACATAATAATTAAGTTGTATAGTACATTAGAAGGTGACTTGTAGGGCTTCCCTGGTGGCTCACTGGTAAAGAATTACCTGCCATTGCAGGGAACACAGGCTCCATCCTTGGTCCAGGAAGATCCCACATGGCTCATAACAGCTAAGCCCGTGCACCACAGCTATTGAACCCACACTCTAGAGCCCAGGAGCCACAACTACTGAAGCCTGAGAGCCCGAGAGCCTGTGCTCCACAGCAAGAGAAGCCACCACAATGAGAAGACCGTGCACTGCAACCAGGGAGTAGCCCCACTCACCACACCGAGAGAACAGCCCCCACAAATGAAGACACAGCATAGCCAAATGAGATAAAGAAAGGGACGTGCAAAAGAGTGGAGAGCAGGAAAATCCATGGTGCCTTCAAGCTGTGGGCAGCTCACACATTTCAGTAGGATTGTCAAGGTGGGCGTCCTTACCAAGGTGAGGAAGGTGATGGTTGAGTGATGACCCGAGGGAGAGATGAGCTCTGCAGGTACCCGCCAAACAGTGTTTCAGTTCCAAAGCTGGGAGTGTGTGCCACAGGCTCAGGAAACGGAGGAGCCCAGGGTGGCTGGAGCAAAGTGGGTGAGCTCAGGACCGCAGGAGAAAAGGCTGGAAAAGTCTGCTGGGGAGACCATGGAGGGTCTTAGAGCCATTGCTGGGGTTTGGCTTCTGCTTTTTTATGAGTGGGAAGCTCCTGGAGGGTTTTGAGCAGAGTTAGGGTACTATTTGACCTCTGTTTTGAAAGTGTTCCTCTTACTACCATACTGGCAATAAAAGGGTGCAGGGCAGGCATGGAAGCCAAGGTCACGAGGAGACCATTGCCATGATTTCAGAGAAAGACAATCATGGCCTGGGCCAGTTGGAGGCAGGATAGGCAGTGAGGTGTGGTCATCTTTATTCCGAGGGTGAGGCAGCAGGATTAACTGATGGATTTGGAGGGTGGCTGAGAACAGTCAGACATGTCTGTGAGATTTCTAGTTTGAGCCTGAAGAAGGTTGAAGATGTGAGAAAGTGTCCAAGGGGAGCAAGCTGGGAATGGAGGAAGCCAGGAGTTCATTTCCAGGCAGACTGACGTGAGGGTCCTATTTTATATCTGAGTGGAGCTGTCCTTAGGCAGTGGGAAAGAGGAGGTGAAGACAGAGGACACGGGCAAAACTTTCAAGAAAGTTTATTGTAGAGGAGAACAGAGAAATGGGGCTGAGGCTCACAGGGGAAGCGAGATCAAGAGAAGGAAAAATTTTTTTGTAATTTGCGGAAAATAGGAAATAGCAGCAGGTTTGTGTACAGATGGAGTGAGCGTGGTGAGTAATAATACTGGGCAGCCAGGGGGAGGCCAGGCGTTTGGTCCTAGTAGGACATTCTCAGGAATTGGGTTTTTATTAGAGCAGTGGGAAACCAATGAGGTTTTGAGTGGAATGGCCTCACAAGATAGAATTTACATTTTGAATGGATCCTTTGGCTGCAGAGGACAAATACATTGGAAACTAGTCACAGTAGTTGCGACCGGAATACTTAATATGTGCCTAGCAACGTGCTCTGCATTCTGTGTGTCCTCAGCTGTTCAATCTCCACAGAAAGCCTTTGAGGTGGGAGAGACTCCTATGCCCTTTACAAGGAAGAGCACTGAGGCTCAGAGTGGTGCAGCGACTTCATAAAAGTCATCATACTGCCGGTAGATCAGTGGCAGTGCCAGGGGTAGAACCCATGTCATTCTGTTCTGGTCTCCTGGTCTTTTATTTTTGCCATGTGTGCTGTAGACTCCTGTAATATTTATGTTGCAGAGGCTCTTAGACGCTGCCTAGCCCAGCCCCTCAGGTAAACTGAATTTGAGGTATTCAGAAACAGTAGCTTGCAAATGGAACTACAGTTTAAATGCACTAGGGGGAGGTTGCTATTTAAAGTCCTATTCTGGGAAATCCTTTGTAAAGTTGAGAATCCTTTTGTAAAGCAAATAATCCGCTCTCCAATTTGACTATGTAGCAAATGCTTTTCTTCAAGCATCAGGTAAATCTATAAAACTAAAAAGTGCCAAAAAATGTTTTTTTTTTGTTTGTTGGTTGGTTTTTTTTTCTTTAATTCACGGAAAGGAGCTGTGGTGAGATGGCCTGGAGATGGTGGAAAGAGGAAGCCACCAGGGACCACAAGAGCAGGGTCCTTAGCTTTGCTTGCAGAAGGGTACACCAGCTTCTAGAAGGACTTGGTGTTACAGTTCAGAGGGCTCCAGTCACTTCATACTACTGAGGAGTCCGGAAACCCTCTATGTGGACCTGTGAGTCCTGCTGGAGGACATAGCTACTCTCTGCACGATAGTCCTTCTTCTGTCATACAACTGATGCTCCTTGTTCCCATCCCCACTGGGTGGTTCTGATGGGACTGTCAGTCACAAGGCTGGCCTGCCCCACAGTCTCTGAATAGGGCACATGTTTAGGCTGAACCAATCAGAGGCTCCTTGGCCTTCTGTCTGACCTATTTTTCTTTGGATTATGAATGATAAATATTGAGTAAACTTGCAGCTGCAGAGAACCAGCAGGTGTCTACATGGAGAGAAACCATATCAGAGCAAATCTATGCAGGGGCCAGTGGAGCCAAAAAATGGAGAATGATTAAAGCAGAGCCCTGGTGATATTGCCTAAAGTTCTAGAGCAGTCATACCTAAATTCAGCAAGATCATCCCCTTGGTATGTTCAAATTACATTAGGCAGTGAATTTGCGTTGTTGTTCTATGCCTTAGGTTCTCACCTCTGAAATTTGGATAACAGTACTACCTACCTCATGGGAGATAGCAAGGTTGGCATTAAATAATGTGTATAAAATACTAGGGGTTCCCTGATGCCTTGGATGGTAAAGAATCTGACTGTAATGCAAGAGACCCAGGTTCCATCCCTAGGTCAGGAAGATCCCCTGGAGAAGGCAATGGCAACCCATGGCTTGCCTGGAGAATCCCATGGACAGAGGAGCCTGGTGGCCTACAGTCCATGGGGTCACAAAGAGTCGGACATGACTGAGTGATTAACACACACACTCACACATACACACATATAAAATAATTAAACCTGGTGCTTATTGGTTAATTCTTGATGTATAACAAACTATCCCCAAGTTAGTGACCTAACTATTAGTTGAGCTTAGAGTTCTATGGGTTGGTCTTTGGGGCTGGGTTTTGCTAGGTGGTTATTGTGATCTCAGCTCTGCTCACTGGTGCTTCTGTGGTCAGTTGCTGGGATGCCTCAGTTGGCCAGCAAAAGGTCCAGTGTGGCCCAGCAGCCCTGTGTACATTTCCTAGTGGTGGCTGGACAGTGTCAGGAGGAAGAATGGGAGCATGCAAGGCCCCTTATGCTGCATTCTACTGACCAAAACAAGTCAGGAAGTCAGCCTGGATCCAAGAAGAGGGGAATGTAGACGCCACCTTTTCATGGGGGGAGCTGAAGTCACACTGCAGACTCTGAATGGAGGCAGAACCATGAATAATTACGGCTGCTTTACCAATCCACTACAATAACTGTCCCAGGTGGCACTCGTGGCTAAGAACCCTCCTGCCCGTGCAGGAGACCTAAGAGGTGCAGGTTTGTTCCCTGGGTGGACGAGTCCCTGAAGAAGGGCATGGCAACCCACTCCAGTATCCTTGCCTGGAGAAACCTATGGAGAGAGGAGCCTGGTGGGCTACAGTCCATAGGGTTGCAAAGAGTTGGACATGACTGAAGGGATTTGGCATCCATGGCACACTAACTGTATAGGGAATCTCACTATGTGTTACTGCTATTATTATTTAACAGGTTTAATTTACTTTCTGTCACTTGCTGTAGGCAGGATCATCCTTGCTATTAGACTTTTGAAAACATTATTAATAATAACTCAACAGTCACATTAGTTTTTTCCCTTGAACTTCTCATTGAAATCCCGATCTAGTTTACTTCTAAACGCATAAAATTTGCCTTCTAGAAATATCCCAAATGACCCAGCTTGTCATTAGCAGAGTACTGCAACAGTGAAGGACTGTGATTCCTCATATTGTCAGTAATATTTTATCTGTTTAGCAAGACCTTGGAAATGACCAGTCATTAATGATCGACTTTACACAGTCCATTATTTATGAATTTTTCCTTGATGTATATGATTTTAAATTATATTTCTTCCTAGTTGGTTCATATTAATTACTTTAAGTATGAGGGGGAAATATTGAGATCCCTCAGTTGTTCTTATGAGGCCATGATGTTTATTCCTTTCAGACATAAATAGATTTTTATGCTTATTATTTTTTTTTGATTATCGTGAATACCATTAAGCAAGGAATGCAGTGAATGCATTTCAATTTATGACTTAAACACATTCTATTGAACATTAATAACAATTTGATGATTTTCATTATTATGTCACCAAAGAGTGCTTCCTCAGTGGCTTGGTGGTAAAGAGTCCACGTGTAATGCATGAGACCCAGGAGATGCGGGTTTGAGCCCTGGGTTGGGAGGATCCCTTGGAGAAGAAAATGGCAACCCACCTCCATATTCTTTCTGGGAAAATACCATGGACAGAGGAGTCTGGTGGGCTATGGTCCATGGATTCGAAAAGAGTTGGACACAACTGAAATGACTGAGCACACACGTGTCACCAAAGATTGTGTCAAATTTCATTTTTCATCTGTCTTTAAATCCCACTAAAGATGATCATAATCTATCCCCTTGGTTATTATAAAGACAAACTGTGAAAAGGGAATGGATTGTTTAAGAAGGTAGTGGAAGTTAGAGGAACCTATCTGTGCTTACATGAATATTTCAGGAGGAAACATGTGTTGCAATTTCCCACAGTAACTAGAAGAGAATAAACATCATTATTAGCCAGGGTGAAAAGTGTGCTGCTTTCTATGTGTGTAAGGTAGGGCACTGTTACCATCCAACATTAGTACACTCCCCCAACATTTATTTTTAAACTAGAATTTTCCTTCTGTTTATATTTGAATATTGTAGTCAGGCTACCAAGATGGCTGTTCTCTTGCTCTCTGTACATACCCTGCTTAACCAGTGCCTGCTTCACCTACACCCAACTCACCTGATGGACCTTCCCACATACTTGCCCCAGGTCCCAGCTAGTGACTGTTCTTATCAAAGGGGTAGTGAGGAGCATGCCTCTCTGGTAGTTTTCCTGGTAACCAAGGAGCCAGGGTGTCTATTTCCCCTGCAACTGGCAACCTCCCCTTCTTCTTGGGAGCAAAGACTGCTGATGTGTCCTGCCTACTGTCTGCCACACATTAGGGTGGTGTCACTCAGGGACCTTGCTTCAGGCATGTAAGACCCCCCAGCCCCCATCCATTAAACCCTGGATGTTTCTGTTGCCCACTATAGGCTCTTTCTTCAGTCTTGAAGCTGGGCAAGTGTAGGCCTGCAGGATGCAGCCCAACAAATACCAGTGTTTGTAACCGATCATTGAGTACCAACTCTGCAGATTGGCCTGTGTGTTAACCAGCTAATACTGGATTACAAGTTACTCCAAAATTCAGCGGCATAAAGAATGCTACTTTATTTTCTGTTATAGTTTATGGATCAGGTGTCCTGGAGCAGCAAGTCTGGACAGGTCTGGCTCAGATATCTCATGAGATTGCAGTCAATGTCAGGCAGGGTCGCCATCATTCAAAGTATTGACTGGAGCTGGAGGGTTCAGTTGCAGTTTGGCTCATTCACGTGACTGATGAGTTGATCCTGACTCTTGATGGGAGGCCTCTGTTCCTCTCCATGCAGACTTCCTATAGGGCAACTTGAGTGTCCCTTGCCGTGGTGGCCAGCTTTTCCAGAGTGAGCAGTCCACAGAGCCTTGTATGACCTAGCCTCAGTAGCTTCTGATGTATTCTATCTCTGATTCAGTGTGACGTTCAGTCGCTCAGTCGTGTCCAACTCTTTGCAAGCCCAAGATTCAGAGTGAAAGGAGACCACAAAAGGGTGTGAAAACCAGAAATCGGGCATGCACATTGTGTGTGTTCAGCCGTGGCCGACTCTCTGTGGCTCAGTGGACTATACCTGCCAGGCTCCTCTGTCCAGGGAATTTTCCAGGCAAGAATACTGGAGTGAGTTGCCATTTCCTTCTCCAGGGGTGTTCCCAACCCAGGAATCAACCCATCTTTCGTGTCTCCTGTCTTGGCAGGCAGATTCTTTACCAGTGTGCCACCTGGGAAGCACAGGTGGGAAAGCAAGCATTGTTAGTTGCCATCTCAGAGGCTACCAGGAACTGTTATTAAGAGACAATGGAATGTCTACTGAGTCCAGCTTTATTAATCTGATCAGAGATTGGATACATTTTTATGACGTATATGCTAGATATGCATCACATGTGTAACTATGAAGCTGGTGAGATGTTTTCAGGGCTATGCATGCCTGAGATTGTCTGAGTCCTTTGCTATAAAGATAACCCTCTGGTTATCTTCTCCAGAAGAATGCGGGACTTCTCTGATGTTCTTTCCATAGTTGTGTTATCTTTCCCACAATATTTTTGGATCAAATAACCTTTTCAGACTCATGTGAAAGTTATGGAATACTTTTCAACAGAAATATATTCACACACAATTTTACTTATAGGTTTCACAGATTTCAAAGCACTTATTTATAGTGAATCAAGAGTATGCCTTTTTCTCCAGAAGATGTTAAAATACAGAGTATTTAGGGAACAAGAATTTACACAAGACCTAGAATGTATCTGTATGGTATGATCTCCAAAGAGCCAAGAGTAATTATTTTCCTGAAGAATTCTAATCTATAATGCTAATCTCTCAGTTGAATCTCCAAAGTACTCCAGTTGGAACTCTTAAATAAAATTCCTCATGTATTTTATTTTCTTCTTCCTAATTCTTCTTATCCCCTATTCTCCAGACTATTGCATTTTGTAAGCCCCTCTATTTTTAGCTTTCAGCTTGCACAATTTTCCCTTTCTTAACTCTTCCTTCTCTGCCAGCTTTTAATTCTGTAGATTGAATTAGTCTTTCTTATAGAGGACTTTGCCACTCCTGGCTCCCTCTCAGTCTTACATCTTTCTGTCCCTTCTTTAATTATGCAATGACAAATCCAAATAAAACAGTTTGGTGATGAGAGTCTCTCCAAAGGAGAGTGGGAGGTCTCCCAGCTGTAGACTGAAAGGCAGGAGAGCTGAGGGTGAATACAGCATTTTCTTTAACCGCTCTGGAGGAGGGGAGGCCTGATAACTTTGATATTTAATTTGAGGGGGGCTTTTCACATTTTCATTTAGTAGCAATTGATCTGATAGCAAAATCTGTGAAATACTTTCTGTTTAGAGAATCTAATTTCTGTGAGTCCCCTGGGAAGAGTCACCAAACTGCACAACCAAGTGTGTTCTGGATCCTCCTGGTGGTCTTGATAAATTATCATCCCATGTGCTCCTTTCTGTATTCTTCTTATATGATGGATTTCTGTCCTAGTCAAAATGTGACAGCAAATAAGCGACAACAACAAAATGTGGACTTTTGACCCTGTGTACTTTTAAAGCTTCATTAATTGGGCAACTCTTAGGATAGGAAACAGCCTAACTCCTTGCTCATTTGTGTGATACGTACTGGAGGGCTGGGTTCATCAGTTAACTGCATTTTGAGGTTAGCTTGAGATGGTCTTTGTAGACCTTTAAGGCTAGAGGAGGCGGTTAGTCATGTGGGAAAAGCAGAGAAAGCCCCAGGGTAGGCAGAATTCGGAGACGGCTCCCAAGATGCCGACGCCTGTGGCATCCGCTGACGGTGCCTCTGATGGATGTCACAGCATCACTAGGTTCTTAAGAAAGGGCGATTATCCTGCACAGACTTGACCTACCTTCCCCTTTTTCTTCTCTTCTCACTCATCTTTCCGCCCTTGGGAGAAGCAAGAACTCCTTCCTATTTCTTTTGCTCTTCTCAGACATCCTGGTCCTACACCCTTAGGCTTGCATCACCTACTCAAGTCCTTATAAATCATTTCTCCAGCCCTTTAAATTCTCTCCCAGCTATGACATCTAGTACCAGATGTTAGTATGAAATGCCACTCTGCTGTTAATCACTATTAATTTTATTACACATTAATAATTCATGTACCTTTCTAACATCTCTTGTTGCTGTCAAATCTCTGAAGCTCCTAAAGGTCCTTCATAACCTTTCCATTTCTCCTAGTTTTCTTACCAGAGTACCTGGTCAGTGCTGCTGTGGAAGCTATATCTTTCATTCATGAATGAACCAATTGTTGCCTCCTGGGTAAAGGTCTCTGCTTGCATCAGAACCTGCTTCTATCTGCCTTTCGGGAAAGGCAGAACAGAAAAGTGGCACTTCCTATTGCAAATGTTGTCAGCCCAGTGTGAAACCACAAGGTTCAAGGGAACACTCCTAAAGAATGGCCATGGGAGCCTTCCTTGGTGGTCCAGTGGTTAAGACTTCACTTTCCAATGTAGGCAGTGAGAGTTCAATCCCTAGTCGGGGAGCTAACATTCCATATGCTTCATGGGCAAAAAACCAAAGCATAAACAACAGAAACAGTGTTGTAACAAATTCAATAAAGACTTTAAAAATGGTCCATGTCAATAAATAAACAAATAAATCTTCCCTTGGCCTTTTTTTTTTTTTTTTTAAAATCTAAGAATCCTATTGGCTTCATTTTTTAAAAATTATTTTTTAGGAATTATTTATTTAGCTATGCCAGGTCTTAGCTGGGCTTCCTTGGTGGCTCAGATGGTAAAGAATCTGCCTGCATTGCAGGAGACCCAGGTTCGATTCCTGGATCAGGAAGATCCCCTGGAGAAGGAAATGGCAACCCACTCTAATGTTCTTGCCTAGAGAATTCCATGGGCAGAGGAGCCTAGCAGGCTACAGTTCATGGGTGTCACCAAGAGTTGGACGTGACTGAGAGACTAAGACTCTCTCTTCAGGTCTTAGTTGTGGCACGTGGGATCTTTGATCTTCATTGTGGCTTACAAACTCTTAGTTGCTGGCCTGTGAGATTTAGTTCCCTGACCAAGGATTGAACCTGGGCCCCCTGCATTGGAAGCATGGAGTGTTAGCCCCTGGACCACCAGGGAAGTCCCTCATTGGCTTCAATTTTAGATGTTTGTTCCCCATCCCAAGCCTGTCTTCCTCTTTACCTATTGACTCCATGGTGCCCCCAGTGGTTCCACTGTGTTTTTGTGCAGATGGACACAGCAGATATTTGTTAAATATGTCAATGGGAGAAAGTAGGCATGATAGCAAGTAGGCTGAATTGACAAGCTTTCGGAGAGTCATAAAATAGACATTTTTCAGTCTCCTACAGCTCCCATTTGACTCCTCTGTGGTGTAAGGAAGGGATCAACTGGTCTTTGGAAAGCAAGATTGTGAACTGAGTATTTGTGATATGCAGTTATTATGTCAGGGAGGAAAGAGTAATGGGTTCAGTGACTCAAGAAAAATACTACACGACTTAATACTGTTTGTACCACGATGTTGTCTGCAGCACAGTTTGCACCTACCCTTCTGATTCCAGGCATAAATCCTGGGAAATGACCCTCCTCCTCTCTGCTCCTGCGGTGCTTTTTAGCTGAATCCTCTGCGTTGCTGAGAACCAGTGGTGTGTGTATGCTAGCCGCGTCTCCTGTCAGTTCTTATCAGTGCAGTGTTGTTGGGGTTGATGGGGAACTGAGGCTGGGTGGGCGTAGCTTCACCACTGGTGCTGACTCAAGTGACAAACAGTCTAATGTGATTAGTGTTTGAGCACTGTTTCCATGTCAAAAGAGATAAATACTCGCGTATATAACTTTAAGGCTGTATCAAGGCGGGGGAACTGTATCATACTCAGACCTAGGTGGGCCAGGTGAGGGGGTGTTCAGTGAGGGGGTCGGTTGGGAGGGGTGGGGGTCGGAGTGGTCCAGTAACCCCAGCAACTCTAGTCTTAATGGGTTTACTGCATATAGTCTCCTGTGCCCTTTCTTTTCTGTGGATGGGGCTAGTTGGAGTGGATATCAGAAAGTCTATAAGTTATGGTTTCCCTTCCTTTGCCACTTCCCGTGTCATGTCTGAGGCACACACGTATCATTCAGTCTTTCCTCATTCACTTGACCCATTCACCCAGTAACCCATTCCCACCCTCTCTGTACCATACACAGTGCTGGCACTGGAACGGCAACACTAAAGATACAGGAGTGGGCCATGTCCCCTGTTGACAGTCATCTAGACAGGAAGACAGGTTGAGAAATGGATCATCCGTGGGCAGGACAGGAAGCACAGTGGTGGAGCCTATGCTCAATAAATTACAGGGCACATGGAAAGAGCGTGGAGCACAGCCTCTGGGAGGCGCCTGGAAGTGACTCAGTCTTAAAAGACAGGGGATGAAGCTGGAAAATTGGAGACTGGTGGAAAAGGGGGAAGGAAGGGGTTGCAGATGGAGGGCAGAGTATGAGCAGAGGGCCCAGGAAGGGGGACATCATGGGATGCAGAGTTTCAAGCAGTGAGGAGCTGCCGTAAGAGGCAGAGAGTCACAGGAGACGAGACTCAAGAAAGTGAAGGAATCGCTACCTGGTGGGTCCTACTTAGAAGTGTGGAGTTTCTCTTCAAGACTATAGGAGCCATAAGTGGACCTCCAGAGCTCATTCCCCACAGTGCTTATCTGATGACAAGTATTGTCACATCTTGAGCCACTTGGCTTGCTCCCACCTTATTCGTATCCTCTGTGGTACTGAAGGGTTTCATTGGTTGAAACTGTTTTCATTGGTTGAAACTGCTGACATCATCTGTTGCTCAAAGATTTCAATCTTGCTATGCTTTAGCCCTTGGAGAGCCAGGACTGTGGGCTTACTGCTTCTCTTCTCCTTTCAAAGCTGGACTTTATTTATGCAGCATCGACAAGGCTCCAGGCAGAGTTCCGCAGGTTCAAAATTTCAATTATTGTTCTCGGAAGACAACAGACTTATCTTCATTTCACTGGTTTTTCCCCACATAGCTTACATAAAACATGCCCGAGATTCCAACCTCCATCTTTTAGCCTCTTTACTTCTATGGAAGAAAATGCAGACATCTTCAACATGATTTTAGCAGTGTATGAAAACCTATAGCTTACACCAGCTTTCCCTGCCCCCATTTTTGGGGACTGTGCTGTGCTGTTGCGATTTATAATAAATGTACTTGTAGTCTTGCTCTGCCTTAATGGAAGAGAGCTCCTAAATCCCTAGGAATTTCCTACGTTATCATAGCAGTACAGGTGCGATATTAATGAGAGGATTTTCAGATGGGGACTGGTTGCTCAAGGAGTCAACCACGTGATCACACGGCTGGAATTTTCAGTTCCAGCTCTTGACCTCTAGGAAGGAAGAGGGGCTGGTGGCTGAACCAACTGCTAACGGACAATGATTTAATCAACTATGACTGTGCAGTGGAAGTATGTGTGTATGTGTAGAAGGCCTCCGTAAGCACCCAGAAGGACAGGGTTCAGAGAACCTTTAGGTTGGTGAACACTCAGAGATTTGGGGAGCACGATGTGCCAGGAGGCAAGGAAGCCCCACATACTTCCTGTATACCCCTTTCTGTTGATCTTTCCCACCTGGGTGTTCCTGAGTTACTTGCATGCATACGTGTTCAGTCGTGTCCGATTCTTTGCGACCCGCTGGAGACTGTAGCCCACCAGGCCCCTCTGTCCGTGGGATTCTCCAGGCAAGAATACTGGAGTGGGTTCTCATGTCCTCCTTAGGGGATCTTCCCGACCAGGGATGGAACCTGCATGTCTTGCATCTCCTCCGTGACAGGTGGATTCTTTACCACAGCACCACCTGGGAAGTTCCTGAGTTACATCCTTTTATAGTAATCTGGCAATCTAATAAGTAAGATGCTTCTGTGATGTAAGATGAGCTCTGTGAGCCTGTTGAGCAAACTAATTCCTCTCAAAGAGGAGGTTGTGGGAACCTTGGGTTTATAGCCAGTGATCAGGGTCAGAAGCACAGGTGATAACCTGGACTTGCAACTGGCTGCTGAAATTGGGGGAGTTGGGGGTAGGGGGACAGTCTTGTAGGACTGAATCTTTAGCTTGTGGAATCTGATGCTTTTCTGGCCAGGTAGTGTCAGAACTGAGTTGAACTGAGTGAATAATGAAGGTGGATTGACTTCCTATGAGCAGACGTTGGGGAGAACCTGGGGGATAGGGAGAGAGATGAGTACTAATGGACTACTTATTAGCAGAAAAAGCAATTATTAGAAGAAAAAGAAATATAGTATTTAGTATCTGAATGAACCGCTGATTTCATCTCTTTGATGAGCCTTGGCCACTTAGCAGAAGTTATCTGGCCAACTTGGTTGAAGAAGGGTGCAAAGACTGACTCGCTGGATCTGATGGAGTGAAGATAGGGTGGCTACTCAGATGTCATATACTGACATCCTTAATTTATCCGTAGGAAGGGTGTGACCACAGTGGGATCACAGACGGGGATGGGGAAGGCCAGCACACTGCTGTCAGGAGATGTAGCTTGCTTCTCCCCTGAGCGTGCAGGGAGGAGCCAAGGTCCCCTTCTAAGAACGCATCTATTGAGTCCTCAATACTGAGGGATATCCTTGGGAGCAACATGTGTACACATTAACGAGGAAATATCTTCCGATGGGTATTTTTAAGGGTTCATATTTGAGAGAACATATGCTCTTTGATGCTCTGTGCATGACAGAATTAGGTTACAAGCATCCAGCCAGGCTTAAGGTAGGAAGCATAATAGTGGTAACTTTCTCTCTCTAAGAGCCCCCACCCGCAATCATGTAAGTTACCACTGTTTGTGAGCCCCATTGCCATTACCTACTAGGCACCTTCTCTTCTTAACTGACTATTTAGGGGAGAGAATCTCACAGACATCACAGGCTTGGAAGGCACAGTCAGAATGCTAATAGAGCGTGCAAACTTTAGATGCTACCTTCTTGAAATCTGACTGGGGCAGGTGAGAAGCGCAACTCCTACCCTGCGTGTCCTCCTACACGACTGCAATTAACATTTTCTCTGCCCCTGTCTCAAGTCAAAGCTTTGGCACCAATCCCTGGAGGGTGAGGAAGGACCTTAATTACAGAACAGATGCACTCGCTGCTGCCTGCTGTATTCGATGTCACCACCTCTGAGCTCCAGAGAGAGGTCAGGCAGATCCTGGGGCTGACATGTGGCTCAAATCGAATATTTTAATTTAGAGACTCAGTAAGTTGCCTCATCAATTAAGACTGGCTGTGCTTGCAGCTGACTTGCTGGGGTGCAGCCAGAAGCTTTGATTCATTTCATTTCTTACTGACCCCATCGCACTGCAGAGGGATGGCCAGCATTTCAGTGGGTGGTGGCGAGCTGCCAGGAGTAAAATGAAGACTAATGATTGAGAAAGATTTTAAAGGGTAGGATTGCTCTTTGAAATGACAGCGCGTATGTCATGCTAGATAATTGATGGTGCTTGGTGGGGATCCAGGGGAAGAGAGTTGTACTCTTTTATCATGTGTTAGCAACCAATAAATCCCCCTTCTTAGTGAATTATCCCTGGACAGCTTTGCTTTGTGCTCAGGTAAATTTCAGTGCAAGCACATAGAGATTCTTCTTCATGTGGTTATTCAGGAGTTCAGGCTCTTTGCATCTCCTGATGGTATCAGTTCATCATTCACTCCAGGAGGGAAAGAGAGTAGACCAAGAATGGGGGAAGGTGCTTCCTTTCAGAGTGGGGCCAACTAATTCCTCTTTGTATCCTCAATCAGGATTCATGCAGATGTGTCTGTGTGGAGGAGGAAGGTTGAGTGAGAACAAGGTCCAAGAGGTGAAGTTGAGCCAGTCATGGAGGCAGACGGGCACAGTGACAGTGGGGCAGCCTGAAAACCAATTTCCCTTCACCCTCCTCACTCTTGGTGGGAATGCATTCTTAAGCTGGTATAGCCACCATGGAAGACAGAATGGAGGTTTCTCAGAAAACTAAAAATAGAGCTAACATATGATCCATCAATCTTACCACTGGGTATATACCCAGACAAATATATACAAATACACAGTTCAAAAAGATCCATGCCTCTCTATGTTCAGAGTTGCACTGTTTACAATAGCAGGTCATGGAAGCAATCTAAAGTTCTGTTGACAAATGAATGGATAAAGAATGTGTGTATATGTACACACACATGCACGCACATACACACTCTGGAATACTGTTAGTTGTAAAAAAAAAAAAAAACCACACACCAAAATAATGTCATTTGTAGCAACCTGAATGCAACTTGAGGTTATCACACTAAGTGAAGTAAGTCAGAAAGAAAAAGACAAATAACACATGATATCACTTATATGTGGAGTCTAAAATATGACAAATGAACTTATCTACAAGAGAGAAACAGACTCTTAGACACAGAGAACAGACTTGTGGTTGGCAAGGGGAAGCCAGGGTGGAAGAGGGATGGGCTGGGAGTTGGAGTTGGTAGATGCAAGCTATTAGATTTAGAGTGGATAAACAAAAATGTCCTACACTGTAATGCAGGAAACTACATTCAATATCCTATGATAAACCATAATGGAAAGAAATATAAAAATTATGTATGTCTATAACCGAGTCACTTTGCTGTATAGCAGAGATCGGTACAAAATTGTAAATCAGCTATATTTCACTTAAAAAAAAAGAAAAGCACCCTATCTCCCTTCTTTCTTAAACTCATAAGACCCTGTCCTCAGTCAGTATGCAGTGAAGTTACACTGGGCTCATTTCCTGTTTCCCAACGTACAAACCTTGCTTTTCAGTGGGTGCCCAGTCCAGGGAGGCAGCTGACACTAGGTCTGTGGGCACCATTCTTCTGGGCATGGTGAGCACCCCTGACGACTTCAGAGAGCAGCTCTTGGCTTTAACTATAGGTGAGTCTTTGGAATTGGTAGCAGACAATCTACTTTGTACAAAGGGGAACAGAGGCTCATGACTTACTCCCCATATTATTGGTCTCAGATGAAACATAATTTAGAATAAAATACTGTTTTACCAGTGACACCAAAGCTGCTTAAAATATGCAGTGGTTATTGTTAACATTGGCTGCCCCAGTCATGATCTCGCTTATTTACAAAGAAAGGGGCTAGCTGTCAACCCTGGCTTTCTTCCACAGTAAATCATGAATAATTTTTGTTAAAGTTTGTATTTGAAATGTAAACATAACTGGGCCATTATGGCCAACTGCCGTCACAAATGCGCATATCATTTGTGTGTCCAGATGAGCAACTCAATCTGTGGACAAGGAGGGCTCCACAGCAATACATTGCTCTACGTCCCCTCCACTTCAGAGTGTTCAGAGTGTTAACAACCACCAGGGAAGTGGACTCCTAACTAAATGTCTCATCAAGGAGCGAGGACAGGATAATATGCAGTTGGCAAAGTGAAGTTTGATATGAAATTAAATCTTGTCTCTGGCTCCAGACACCACGGTTGGAAATGCAAATTTTTCCTTTTAAAACTTCCTCACACGTGGAAGGAACGATTCCCGTGTTTTAATGGGCTCCAAGGGAATTGTGCCCTCCCAGGGGCAACTGAAGGAGCATATTTCTTATCAAGTTATTGAGCCCACAACGCCTCTCTTTGCTCCCGCCGCCAGCTCCAGCAAGGAAGCTGTGTTTGGATTCCGTCATGTTCTTAAACTTAGACTTGCATTAACTCTCAATGATTCCTTGGAGCGTGTCACTAGCTGTGACAGGCTAACTCATGAGCTGAATGATTCTGACTCCATTAGAAGAGCACCTGGGCTTCTCGCCGTGGTGGAAGGAAACGGAGGCGACAGCATGGCACCTCGGGGAAGCATGCGGTTTGCTGTGCTTCTCCGTGGAAGGTTTCCTTACGGATCTGACGGGAGACCCTGCAGGGACCTGGGCCTCAGGCGGCGCTGGTTTGGCAGAGGCCCCTGCCATAGGCATTGGCTATTCATGGGTGAGCAGAAGTGTGGTGTGTGTGTATTCTTTGCCACTCACTTTCAAGTGGCTGATTTTGATTCTCGCACTGGGCTCATGTTTACGGTGTCCACTTTGGGGGGCCCCTCCAACGTTTTCTTGGAAAAAGTTGTAATATGTGAAAGAAGATATCCAAGTAGCCATTCTCGGGAAACGAAGAACCGTCTTGGATGTTCTCATGCTTCTTTTCTGGTGTGGCATTTGGGTTGCCATTGAGTTGGGCAGAAGTGTGTACAGGAACCTTGACATCGCCTCAGATTCTAAACAGCCTGCTTACTCACATCTGGCCACTGGCCCAGCTCCAGAGTGTGAATCAGATGGCTGAGGGGTGACACCAGGGAAGAGGAAGGATGGGTGATTTGTTGATGGGAGGCCTGAATTAGAACCTAGAGGTTAAGCTCCTGTGTCCTGTGTGACATCCACCCTACTTTGGGTGAAATGGTCCTGTTGAAGGTAGTTAGGGGTGCCAGGTCTGACTTCTGTCTCTGTCACTGACAGTCTGGCATAAGACTATCCACGGCTCCCTATGGACCCCTTGGGTCCTATATAAATGCTGAACCTTCCTCATTTACAGCTGTTCCATTTATATCCTTGGATTGTAGTGAGGGTCTGTTGAGATCAAAAGCATGAAAACATTTTGCAAAGTCAAGGATACTTGACAGTGTAGGCAGTCCACCTTCTCAGAGGTACAAGCTAAACCCTCTGAAGCCAGATCTTACATGACAGCAAATACAAGAAATAGGCTTTCCTTATAGGCATTTGTTGGAAAAGTATTTGAATCATTGTATACAAATGGACTTGATATCAGAATTCTACAAGCTCAGAGCAATTTCTTCTGAAATGATTGAAATGAGGACCTAAAACAGATTAGGCTGCATCTGCTTTTTGTTGGATTTAAAAAAAAAATTTTGTGAGAGGGTGTCTCAAAAGATGACTGGCATTAATAAGGATCTGATCTCTTTTCTGTTTAAAGTGCTGATTTATGTCACAGAACCAGTGCAAACCTGGGCATTAACATAGTGACTAAGAGAAATAAATTTCAAGCCAGCAGCAAGACAAATGGCCAGAACAAGTACACACTCTGGCTCTCACAGCCCTTTATTACAATGTATCATTAAGCAATCCAGTATTTCTGATAACACAGAAATAATTAACCCAGCAGAAACAGGTGAGGATGCCAGGTCTTTCAACTTCTCTGGATAGAAAAATGGGTCTTGTTCAGGCAGACTTTCTGATGATGAGCTGAATAACTTGTCTCTTCCTCCTTTTTGCTGTCTGTTGAAAACAAACTAGGCTTGTTGGTTAGAAGGAAACCTCAGAGAAAATCTAGTCCATCCCTCTATTTGCACAGACAAGGGATATGATGGCCTTCTTGGATGTGTATTTGTCGCTCAGATTGTGTTCAACTCTTTGAGACCCCATAGTCTGTAACGGGCTAGGCCTCTTTTTCCATAGGATTTCCCAGGCAAGAATAATGGAGTGGGTTGCCATTCCCTTCTCCAGTTGGGTCTTCCCAACCCAACTCCTGCATTGGTAGGCGTATTCTTCACCGTCTGAGCTACCAGGGAAGCCCACAGAGGAAAGTCAAAGATGAGAAGGGATCTTAACAGGTGCAGCTAAACTAGATGTTTGTCACATAGTAAATGCTTGGTACATGCTTAATGATAAATGTTTGCGGGGGTGGTGGTGGTGGGGAATTTGATAAAAGAAGTGGGAAAGTGAGACACTTGGCCAGGGCTTACAGGGGTCCAGAGATCAGAATTCTAGCCCCACTTCTACCATCACTAGTTGGGACAAAGCACATCGTTTCCTTTACTCTAAGCTTCCTCCATTCCCATTTTGAATATTATTTTCTGTTCTAGTTGCCTTAGAATAATAGTACTTTAGAGTAAGTGGGTAAAAAGTATAAATGCACTTTGGAAAATATCAGCTAGTCTCCTCTGTAGCTAGTAAACTTGTTTTCTAGCTGTACCATCAAGATTTACTGTCTTGAAGGTAATCTAGGAAGCAACAGGTAACATCTAAATGAATATTTCACTTACAGTTGAAGTGAGTGCTTGTTATTTATTTCTCCTCCAATTGCCTGTTGTGGGGCGAAACTTATATGTCTAGGTCACAGCTGTAGGATGGAAGTCAGTCTGGAGTATTTTGATCATTAGTGCATGTTTCTTATAACCCTTTTAAGATAAAATACAAAGCTAAACGGTGTAATTTCAATTTTCTAGGAGTTCAGAATCTAAGACTGTCAGAATAACACTGCCTGGAGTGTAGGGTAAGAATAATGAAGCTACCAAAGGCAGAGAAGGATAATCTCCTGTATTGTAAAAAGTCTTATAAATTGTCCTTATTTCTCTGTTTCTTCTTGGTGCTTCACAAGTCAGAGGGTCAACTCTGCTATATGCAAAGCCAGACTTAGTTAACAAAACAGTTCAGGACTTGATACTCATATTCTGCACAAAAATTCAGCCAAATAACTCACCTAGAGTATTTATAAATGTGAACATGTGAAAATCTTACTTTCTATAATAGTTGCATGCGTTTCTCTGTTTCAGTAGTGTAAAAATCCCATAATTTTTCTACTTTAAATATGCCATATATCCACAGATTTCCTTAAAGCAATTGAAGTAGAAGTCAAATAGTTGCAAAGACAATTCCCTGTGATAATGGAGTGAACCTATTATTGCATCTCTTGTCTTTCCAGCATTAAGATACTTTCCTTCTTTCTTTTGGTCATGCCATGATCGTCACAGGATTCCCTAGTTTAGAAATCAGACTTGTCCCAAGGATGATTTCTTCATTCACAAAGGGAACGAGTCCACTTGGCCACTGTGTATGTAAAACCTTTCTATTTGGAATGGTTTGCCTACCACGGAGGGCTTTCTTAAGACCAAGCATGATTTCCAGAGTCCCATTCATGTCCACACCATTGTCTCAGATCAAGGACATCACTCATGTCCTCTCGGGGACAATCACCATGACAAATTATAGGAGGTGTCCAGTTTTTCCATGATAAGCTTGATATAGTCACAATAGCATGATGTAAAATTTAACCATTATTCCAGATATTAACCATCTTTCATTAATGAAAGCACAGGTTTATCTTTCTCCTCTGTTCCCTCTACAAAGTCTGGAAGAAGTAGATTCTGTCTGTTGTTATCTGGATTTTGCCAGAGTACATCTTTCCAAGAAGGAAGAGTGGCTGCATCAGGCCAGTGTTTGCTAAATTGAGGTGTCAGACTTCCTTGCAGTTCAAAATGGAGACTCTTGGGTTTTACCTCAGACTGAGTAAATTAGAACCGCTGAATTTGAGTCTCGAGGTTCTAAATCTATAACAGACTTCCCAGGCCATTCTTATGCATGCTAATATTTAAAAAATATGGCTCTTAGCTTTGTCAGAGTCCCAGTTATGTACTGACCCATACTGCAGAGGAACTCGATGATGGAAAGAGGGAGAGGACGCTCTGATGAGCTGGAAGAAGATGCCAGGGGAAGAACGGGTCCTGCTTCTGCATACTTAGACAGAGGACTCCTGTTCTGTCTAGACAGAGCTCTTGTCTTGTCTTGTCTAGGTAGAGCTGGTCACCTTCAGGTCATTCTCCCATTTAGGCAGCCGTCATCCTGATTGGAGGGATTGTCCCAGTGCCATAGGTGACTGAGGTTGGGTGGAGGAGCAGGTAGAAGAATACCTCCCCTCTGACTTCAGTTGAGCATTCCCCTTTGCCAAGCATTACTTTTCTCTCAGTCTCCTTGAGGCTTGGCTTTACAATTTGCACACCCTCCTCTTGTTTAAACAAACACAGTCCATGTGACTCTGTGCCTTAGCTCGGTGGGTGCGTGTGGGCTGCCTGATGTTCTGATGTCCTGCATTGCTTTGCCACAACTCCTCTCTAACCTACTCTTTTCCCTCGTTACTCACCCCAAGGTGAGTTAGCAGAGTCCCTCCAACCCCCGCTTTCCTAATGTCTGGAATCTTTCTATTTCTAACTCAGAAAAATGTGCTGCTTGATTACTCTGGTTGCCATGGTTATAGGTCTCATTTCCCTCCAGATCTGTCCTTTGTGTTCTGTCTGTAAGGAAGCTTTTCAGAAATAAATCTACTTGGGTATCTTGAGGAAATAAGACATTAGGACATCAAAGTGGGCCATTCGTAAGCTTCATTGGAGACAATAATCACTAGTGCTCCTGATAGTGTATTCAGAAAAGAACTACTGAAAAATTGTCTTCCTGAATTCTCCCATTGATTCTCCACATTTTCCTGATGTTTTTGCCTGAATATTTCAGGTTTTCTTGTAGTCCTTTTGGTCAGTTGTTTATCTAGTAAATCTTGGTGCGGGTCTTAAATATTTCCCAAAGGTTCTCATCTCCATTGGCAGGTTAATGGTCTTCATTCTGATTTTTCTCTTTATGGAGAATTTTTTCAGTGTGAAATGCAGAGATTCATCACAGTACTCTGTGAGACCCACTGTTGACAAAATATCATATTTTTAACATTTTAAATAGGTTTTAATATTAAAATATGCCACTTAAGAAATATCATCTTACGTTTCCACTTTTCTGTGTGCTGTGCTCAACCATGTCCAACTCTTTGTGACCCCATGGACTGCACACTCCCCCTTTCAGGCTCCTCTGTCCATGGGATTCTTCAGGCAAGAATGCTGGAGTGGGTTGCTGTTTCTTTTTCCAGGGGATCTTCCTGACCCAGGGATTGAACTCCTGTCTCCTCATTGCTGGCAGATTCTTTACCACTGAGCCCCCAGGGAAGCCCATCTCCACTTATTAGAGCAGTGCAGTGACCTCCATTTTTCAGAGGATTCCCCAGAAATTCCATTAGAGACAGTGATCATTCAGGGTTCTTCTGTATTTGATGCAATCTGGCCCTAATATGTTTGTTTTGAAAACATTTCAGGTGCCTAAGAATTTTTGCCTTACAGAGTTCCAGCCCACTCAACAAATTAAATTTAGAAATAAAAAGGAATTGGCACTCCATGTGTCAGCCCTTCCACATGGCACAAATGTCTTTGTGATTTAGACACTTACCAGTTTTGAAAAGTAACTGCCCTTATTTTTTGGTCCTCTTTTCAAAAATAGATCATTTGAAAGAAATCATCCCCAGATTTGAAAAGAAAAGACAAACTGAATGGCAAATTTATGGGTAATTTGAACTTGACACGATGCTGAAGGAGAATTTGTTTATATTCTAGGCAGAGTGGACATGAGAGTCTGCAGTTTCTTTACAGAGAAGATGTTTCAGCAAAAGCACAATTGGAATGATTAGTGCAGTCATCTGGAAACAACTTGAATTTTATTTTAGCTCACCTTGTGTCTTTACAGATTTACCTATTCACACTCATGCCTAGAGCCAGGCTGACAGATTTGTCAAAGTAAGAAAGGCATGTGGTAGAAGGCTTTTTAATGCTTGATGAAGCATGACTCCATATGGAACACTATGAATAAATTCATTCTTGGGATTCGTAAATAAATGCATTAAGTGCCTCAAATATTTAATTCACATGTTCCTAGTAATATTTGTTGACATGGACGATAATAAAGCATAATGACTCCTAACGTCTTAAATGGAGGTAGTCCCCAGGAGCTGTCATTAGTAGGGAAGGTTTGAGAAAAGGGTTGGTTTTCAGTGGCTAATTATAAATGCACTGCCCTGCTTGAAATGGTATTCAATGGATTGTACAGCCTTCTCTTGGAAAGAAGAAATAAAAACAGCTTAGCAATTGTATTCTCAGTCAACTGTGTTTTTTCACTTTTTTGCCTATTATATCTACTGTGGGTTTTTTAGCATCAAAGTATTAATTTTAAAGACAACCACAAAGATGTGATGAAGGAACTGTATTTGAGGATACATCTTCAAAATTCAACACACATAAAAGCACCAAATGACTTTCTCTGAATTAATTGATCTAACAGCTGAGCACACTGTCTTCCAAATCTGATTTTCTAGCAACTCTATTAAGAAACTGAGCAACAGGAAAAGATCTTAGCACTCTCTGCTTAGAAAAAGGAGAAAGCAGTGGCACCCCACTCCAGTGCTCTTGCCTGGAAAGTCCCATGGGTGGGGAGCCTGGTGGGCTGCAATCCAAGGGGTCGCTAAGGGTCAGACACGACTGAGAGACTTCACTTTCACTTTCCACTTCCTTGCATTGGAGAAGGAAACGGCAACCCACTCCAGTGTTCTTGCCTGGAGAATCCCAGGGATCGGGGAGCCTGGTGGGCTGCCGTCTATGGGGTTGCACAGAGTCAGACATGACTGAAGTGACTTAGCAGCAGCTTAGAAAAAACAAGCAAACAAAAAAACTGTGGTTGCAGAAACCAGTNAGCAATTGTATTCTCAGTCAACTGTGTTTTTTCACTTTTTTGCCTATTATATCTACTGTGGGTTTTTTAGCAAAAAAGTATTAATTTTAAAGACAACCACAAAGATGTGATGAAGGAACTGTATTTGAGGATACATCTTCAAAATTCAACACACATAAAAGCACCAAATGACTTTCTCTGAATTAATTGATCTAACAGCTGAGCACACTGTCTTCCAAATCTGATTTTCTAGCAACTCTATTAAGAAACTGAGCAACAGGAAAAGATCTTAGCACTCTCTGCTTAGAAAAAGGAGAAAGCAGTGGCACCCCACTCCAGTGCTCTTGCCTGGAAAGTCCCATGGGTGGGGAGCCTGGTGGGCTGCAATCCAAGGGGTCGCTAAGGGTCAGACACGACTGAGAGACTTCACTTTCACTTTCCACTTCCTTGCATTGGAGAAGGAAACGGCAACCCACTCCAGTGTTCTTGCCTGGAGAATCCCAGGGATCGGGGAGCCTGGTGGGCTGCCGTCTATGGGGTTGCACAGAGTCAGACATGACTGAAGTGACTTAGCAGCAGCTTAGAAAAAACAAGCAAACAAAAAAACTGTGGTTGCAGAAACCAGTAACTGAGTTTTTCTTGTATCAGTATAACTTTCTAGTCAATAGAATATATTATTTATTGAGTTAAAACTAGGAGGGACACAAACCCTCCATCCCTGACATTTTTAAATGGTAGCCTGAAGGCCTAGCCTAGTTTACTTTCTAAGCTTCCTGGTGGCAAAACTCTTTTCAAGATGAAGATTTGATCTTAGTCGCTTGTTCGTATCTGACTCTGAGATCCCGTGGACTGAAGCCCGGCAGGCTTCTCTGTCCGTGAAATTCTTCAGGCAAAAATACTGGAGTGGGTAGCCATTCCCTTGTCCAAGGGATCTTCCCAACCCAGGGATCAAACCTGGGTCTCCTGCATTGCAGGCAGATTCTTTACTGTCTGAGTATACTTTCTAAGGTTCCTGTTGGCAAAGCTTTTGTTCAGACTTGACCTCAGGGAGATACAAAATGGGGGGATAATTTGCCCTGTTGGATTTCTGAGTTCTTGCTCTGTCCTGAAGCACCAAAGGAAATAAATGAGTTTAAGTGTATTTAATTTTCTTATATCTCTTTGAAAACTGTACAACTGAATAGATGGTAAATCTTTAATTAATCAACACATGGTTTGACCAGAAGACCTGCTTTTGGACCAGAGTGGATAACAGAGAATTTCCCTCTGTGCTTTTATTGTTTTGTGGTGTATTTGCCCTCCAGCAGGGACTTCTCTGCATTTTCTCATTTGCTAACATTTGTAGTAGTATTCAGCTATTTGGTTGGAGGGGTTTCTCTTTTTTCCTTTTTCCAGTGTGAGAAATTGTTGACCTTTTGAGTACACTGCATTTAATGAGGTCCCCACGCTGCTAAATGAACCCAGATGCGAGCACTGGTCATTCACGTGATGGAGAGAGAACTGTACAGCTAAGCTATCTGACTCAGACACCAAAGACATTTTCCTCTGAAGCTTTGGTGTCACTCCTGGGTAATTTGCCACGTCCTTTAATATAAGCCTCCAGTCTGCACTGTGTTAAGGTATCCTGTCTCTTAATAGTCCCTGAGGTGGTGGTGATGACTGTATCTTTAGAGCTGTTCTTTATAACTTACTTGAGAAGGTAAAGAGAAATAGGGAAAAAATCCTTATTTTGTTTGTGGTCTTTGAAATCTATACCCCGGAAATAGTCTTTGAAATCTATATCATTTTGTGGCCCTATTATAAAATTTAGCTGAGTCCCACATTATTCTAAGTGTGCAGAACCTTAGAGTTCTAATATTATATATGATCACAAGGATTCAGATATACTCTGGGTCAAATGATGGGTGCTAAACTTGATGGAAAATGATTGGGAATTAATTAATTAATTTGACTCTGGCATGTTACTTGATAGTGACAGAGTGTCATTAAGACTTCCTGGATAGAATGGCATGTGTGTGGGGCCTTGGAGGATGAAAGCAGAAATGGCTAAAGTCTGGTAGGAGGTATTCCGGGTGGGCATAGAAAAAACACTCGCAGAAAACCCTTTTTTCATGGTAAAAGAATTCTCCCTGTAAGTTGTTTTAAAATATGTTTCAGTTCAGTTCAGTCACTCAGTCGTGTCCGACTCTTTGGGACCCCATGAGTCGCAGCACACCAGGCCTCCCTGTCCGTCACCAACTCCCAAAGTTCACTCAGACTCGCGTCCATCGAGTCACTGATGCCATCCAGCCATCTCATCCTCTGCTGTCCCCTTCTCCTCCTGTCCCAATCCCTCCCAGCATCAGGGTCTTTTCCAATGAATCAACTCTTTGCTTGAGGTGGCAAAAGTACTGGAATTTCAGCTTTAGCATAAGACATCCCAAACAAAGTAGAGCCTTTGGAAATCAGTTCAAAAGCTGTAAAACCTTACTGAGTAAAATTAAAGCTGGTAATAAATTTGAAAAAGATGATTTATATAACCTAATACAGTGGTTCCCAGGTCTAGTCCAGGGTAGTGATAGGGAGCTGGCCCTCTGGAGATGGTCTGCCTAGGCTGGGACTCCAGCTCCTTCTGACTGGTTTCCTGTAAGGAAGTTTCCTGCCATTTTTGGGCCTCAGTTTCCTTAGCTAGGAAAGCAAGATAACCACAGTCCCCAACTGATGGAGTTGTGGTGATACTGAGCAACTGCTCCATATGTATTAGCCATTCTTGTTATGTTTTTAATTTTTTCTGAACTCACATCCATAGATGAGTTTGTCCAGGATGATCAGGAGAGGCTTTGAGAAATACACTTTCTTGATTTCCTAACCTCAGAATTTTTGGTTCAATGGATAGGGGATAAAATACAGAAATTGAAACTTTTAAAAACTGTGCCCAGCTTGCGGTCTAGTGCACAAGATGAATGAGGAAACTTGACACAGAGAGCTTTTGTTACTTACCCAAGGTCAAAGGGAGATGAGACAGAGGCTGGTCCAGGAAGTAGATTCTTGAGGTGCGAGATCTGAAATTCTCACCTCTGTGCCCGCTTCAGTTCTTCAAAGCTTCAGGAGACAGTTTAAGTTAAACAGAATTATTATATATAAAACACAATACACACCGAGGAACCCAGAATTGAAAGAGACACGTGTACCCCAGTGTTCATTGCAGCACTGTTTACAATAGCCAGGACATGGAAGCAACTAGATGTCCATCGACAGATGAATAGATAAGAAAGCTGTGGTACATATACACAATGGAATATTACTCAGCCATCAAGAAAAATGCATTTGAATCAGTTCTAATGAGGTGGATGAAACTGGAGCCTATTATACAGAGTGAAGTAAGTCAGAAAGAAAAACACCAATACAGTATAATAATGCATATATATGGAATTTAGAAAGATGGTAACGATAACCCTGTATGTGAGACAGCAAAGGAGACACAGTTGTAAAGAACAGGCTTTTGGACTCTATGGGAGAAGGCGAGGGTGGGATGATTTGAGAGAATAACATTGAAACATGTATATTACCATATGTGAAATAGATCGCCAGTCCAGGTTTAATGCATGAGACAGGATGCTCAGGGCTGGTGCACTCGGATGACTCTGAGGGATGGGATGGGGAGGGAGGTGGGAGGGGGGTTCAGGATGGGGAACACATGTACCCCCAATGGCTGATTCATGTGAATGTGTGGCAAAACCACTACAATATTGTAAAGTAATTAGTTGCCAATTAAAATAATTTCATTTACAAAAAAAGAAAAAAATTTAGAATCACATCATAAATTTCTATATAAAAACTTTTGTGATTTTGAATGGGTTTGTATACAAATAAATTTTGGGGGAAATTGCAATTTAAACAATATTGAATCTTCTAATTGTGAAAATTTCAGTCTTTATAATTAAACTTTTCTAACAAATGTTTTCTTTCACATCTTTTATTAGGTTTATTCCTAGGAACTTGATACTTTTTGATGCTATTATAAATAAAATCAAGTTTTTTTCATAATTGTTGACTGTGAAATATAAAAATGTAATTGGCCTTGTATATTGATTGTCATATCGAACCACCTTGCTAAGAACTTATTAATACTTACGATTCATTAGAGACTATTTTGCATTTTCTATCTCTATAATAAAACCATTTGTCGACAATTAAAGTTTTACTTCTTCTTTCCAATTTAAAAAAAAACAAAAAACACAAAGATTGTGTTAAAGCAACCACAGCAAGAAAAAAGAAAAAAGAAAAAGCATAAAAACCTTAATTTAAACCTCTCAGAAAAATGAAAAAACAAACAAACATGGAGCTAGAAGGAATTTAATCCCAGGTGGTGGAAACGTAAGTCTCTCTAAATGTGGTAGCATGCTCTCAGAAAAGGCTCTCAGGGAGCACAAAAAGCCTAAATTGACTGGATAAGTGTTGATCCCAGGGCTAAGTGAGGGGTGGTAAGGACATTTCATTGTCTGAGAAATTTGCAGGATGAAGGTGCTTTCAGTTACACATGCCTAAGTAGCAATTGGAAACCTAACCATGTCTGTTAACAGTATTTATTTTTCAAACACCATTTGTAAAAGAGAATATATGTTTGGTTTAAATTTACATTTTATAAATACATGTAAAAGCCAAAGTTAAAGCAAACATTAGGTGCATGTTTTTCTTTCTCTTTTGGGAGGAAGGGGAGTTCTCTGCTCTCAAAAGAGATCTGACTTGAAGGAGCATTTGTGACAGAGTCTCTGTTGATAACTCTCAGAATATAAAGTGGCACATACGTATCAGATGCCGCCAGTATTTGGCGCATTTGAAGCTATTTGAACAGTTCTTCCCAAGAAATTTTTCTGGCTTGGACGGTGTCTCTGGTTTCTGGCACTTAGTGGGGACTTACTGACTCGTGTTTGGGCAAAGGGCTGAATGAATGATTAATTCAGTAAGTAAAGAAGTGAAGAGTGCCATAGCTCTTTGCCATCTTTGGCCTCTTTTTAACAAAGTAGTTTGTGGCTTATTGGGCAATTGTCTTGGATTCCTTGTGTTTTAAGAAACAAACAGACTGGCTGAAGAGATGTACTGAAAGGGAGGGCAGCTCTGAGGACTGAGGCTGAAGGTGCAAGTGGAAAGCCAGCCCTGGTCCCCTCCCTGTCTCAGCTCCTCCCAGCCGGGGTCCCTGAGCTCAAGGCTCACATTCCCAGAAGAGAGCTCCTGACACGCATCCCCAAGGTGAGTGCCTTGAGGAACAGTCCCACCAAGACTTTACTCCACTGGGGACGAGGGAGGTAGAACAGTTCTCCAAACACAGTTGGGGTGCTTTTCTGGGAAGAAGACGAGGTAGATAGACACTGGACAGGCACAATCCACAGAGGTCCAGTATATCAATGAGCATAGTCTGCCTTTAGGTTCAAAAGAAACTCAGGTTACTAGAGTGAAGAAAGCCATATTAATATATACTGCTTTTGTCACAGTCACTTTTTAAAACATATTTGAAAATGTAACATTGTTGACACAGGATTAGCGAGGGGCTTTCTGAAAGATAGTGTGAAAACAGAATAGTTGAATGTTCCTTCAGTGGTCACATTTCATCTGCTCTATTCAGGATGGATGCTGGCTTCTAAGAAAAATATGATGACTTAGAATGTTCAGGACAGATACTGACTTCTGAGAAAGGTGTGGTGGCTTCGAACATCAGGGGATGGAGGTCAGAGGAGGGGAACCACCAAGACAGTTTCTCACTTGAGACACTTCTGAAGAGCCCAGACCAAGGGGATGTCATGACACTTGGATGGGAGAAGTGAGGGATCTGTCCAGGCAGCTGATCAAAGATCAGGTGTTTGAAGTTAGAAAGATTCAAGCAGAGTTTGGACATGTCCTCTGTCAGAGACTCAGACAGGGAGGTGTGCATTTGATGAGGGTTGAGTTTCTTAACTGTGGTGTTGGAGAAGACTCTTGAGAGTCCCTTGGACTGTAAGGAGATCCAACCAGTCCATTCTGAAGGAGATCTGCCCTGGGATTTCTTTGGCAGGAATGATGCTAAAGCTGAAACTCCAGTACTTTGGCCACCTCATGCGAAGAGTTGACTCATTGGAAAAGACTCTGATGCTAGGAAGGACTGGGGGCAGGAGGAGAAGGGGATGACCGAGGATGAGATGGCTGGGTGGCATCACCGACTCGATGGACATGACTCTGAGTGAACTCTGGGAGTTGGTGATGGACAGGGAGGCCTGGCGTGCTGTGATTCATGGGGTCGCAAAGAGTCAGACATGACTGAGCGACTGAACTGAACTGAGTTTCTTACTGGCTAGTGTCTTCTTCATGACTCTCTTGTGGAGATGCAGAAAAGTGAGTATTAAGAAAACCCCAAAAAACCTTAGTGGCAAACTTTTTGGTAGTAAAGAAATGATCTTTGCTTGCCTGCTTATATCATGTTTTCTGATTATTCTACAATCAGGAGGAACCAAGTCAAGGATGCAAGATTTCATCAGTTTGATAAGTTCTTAATGGTGAATAACTATGCAGTGAGAAAAGTTTTCTCTGTGAGGGAAGCAATGAATAATTTTGAATTTTTCAGATGTGTTCTTTGGTGACATTTACAAGGTGTATGTGACATTTGTTAATTATAGTTTCTATGCCATTACCTCATGATTATAGATGTTAGGAAGGCTCCATCTGAGTCTGGGAGGCTCTTCTAACTCTCTGTGCTCAGCGTTGCAGACTGGTGATGGCTTAATTGCAGGCCTGCCTTGGTCCTACAGTAGATGGACAGAACTTGTGTTAGGTGTGTTGCTGTTGAAACCCTCCTTCCATCAACTTCACCGGGGCCTAGGCATCAGTCTGGAAGCTGAGGAGCATCTTCAGTTTCTGTCTTCCTTTTTTTTTTTTTTTTTGATTACATTTTAAATGTTCAGAAAATCACAAGGAATAATAAACTCCCATGAATTCATCACCCAGATCGGACATTTTATTATACTTACTGTAACTCTGCCTTTTAATTTCTTGAAATGAATACAGGATTACAGATAGAGTTGTAGCCCACTTTGAGGAACACATGTTGGTAACCAGAAATGAAAAGCAAAACACAGTGAAAAGGGTAGCTTTCTCAATGCCAATTTCGCGTTCAATGGAAGAAAATGGAATGCACGTTTTTCAAGCACCTCATACATGATTGACACTCTGCCATTTCACATCCATTCCGTGCTGAAAAACTGACTTTCCCAGGCAAAAAAAGGAAAACCAAAAACCCAATTGGCAGTGTTTGCTGACTTTGTCGTGTGTAAAGACACCCAGCATGGCTGGTTTCGAGCTATCAACAGTTTAACAACTGACTTGCAAAATTCCTGAGTATTTTACAATCTGCTCTAGTAAGCCTGGACAGGCTGGTTCCCACATACAATTTCATGTGTTCAACCATTCAGCAGATCTTTATGGGAACAATTTGTTGCTGAAATGTCAGGGAAATCACAGCCTTTCTTATAAAGCAGGCTTTCTACTGGACTCTTTGGTCCTTAGAGATTTGAAGGGAATTATCTNCACTTGGATGGGAGAAGTGAGGGATCTGTCCAGGCAGCTGATCAAAGATCAGGTGTTTGAAGTTAGAAAGATTCAAGCAGAGTTTGGACATGTCCTCTGTCAGAGACTCAGACAGGGAGGTGTGCATTTGATGAGGGTTGAGTTTCTTAACTGTGGTGTTGGAGAAGACTCTTGAGAGTCCCTTGGACTGTAAGGAGATCCAACCAGTCCATTCTGAAGGAGATCTGCCCTGGGATTTCTTTGGCAGGAATGATGCTAAAGCTGAAACTCCAGTACTTTGGCCACCTCATGCGAAGAGTTGACTCATTGGAAAAGACTCTGATGCTAGGAAGGACTGGGGGCAGGAGGAGAAGGGGATGACCGAGGATGAGATGGCTGGGTGGCATCACCGACTCGATGGACATGACTCTGAGTGAACTCTGGGAGTTGGTGATGGACAGGGAGGCCTGGCGTGCTGTGATTCATGGGGTCGCAAAGAGTCAGACATGACTGAGCGACTGAACTGAACTGAGTTTCTTACTGGCTAGTGTCTTCTTCATGACTCTCTTGTGGAGATGCAGAAAAGTGAGTATTAAGAAAACCCCAAAAAACCTTAGTGGCAAACTTTTTGGTAGTAAAGAAATGATCTTTGCTTGCCTGCTTATATCATGTTTTCTGATTATTCTACAATCAGGAGGAACCAAGTCAAGGATGCAAGATTTCATCAGTTTGATAAGTTCTTAATGGTGAATAACTATGCAGTGAGAAAAGTTTTCTCTGTGAGGGAAGCAATGAATAATTTTGAATTTTTCAGATGTGTTCTTTGGTGACATTTACAAGGTGTATGTGACATTTGTTAATTATAGTTTCTATGCCATTACCTCATGATTATAGATGTTAGGAAGGCTCCATCTGAGTCTGGGAGGCTCTTCTAACTCTCTGTGCTCAGCGTTGCAGACTGGTGATGGCTTAATTGCAGGCCTGCCTTGGTCCTACAGTAGATGGACAGAACTTGTGTTAGGTGTGTTGCTGTTGAAACCCTCCTTCCATCAACTTCACCGGGGCCTAGGCATCAGTCTGGAAGCTGAGGAGCATCTTCAGTTTCTGTCTTCCTTTTTTTTTTTTTTTTTGATTACATTTTAAATGTTCAGAAAATCACAAGGAATAATAAACTCCCATGAATTCATCACCCAGATCGGACATTTTATTATACTTACTGTAACTCTGCCTTTTAATTTCTTGAAATGAATACAGGATTACAGATAGAGTTGTAGCCCACTTTGAGGAACACATGTTGGTAACCAGAAATGAAAAGCAAAACACAGTGAAAAGGGTAGCTTTCTCAATGCCAATTTCGCGTTCAATGGAAGAAAATGGAATGCACGTTTTTCAAGCACCTCATACATGATTGACACTCTGCCATTTCACATCCATTCCGTGCTGAAAAACTGACTTTCCCAGGCAAAAAAAGGAAAACCAAAAACCCAATTGGCAGTGTTTGCTGACTTTGTCGTGTGTAAAGACACCCAGCATGGCTGGTTTCGAGCTATCAACAGTTTAACAACTGACTTGCAAAATTCCTGAGTATTTTACAATCTGCTCTAGTAAGCCTGGACAGGCTGGTTCCCACATACAATTTCATGTGTTCAACCATTCAGCAGATCTTTATGGGAACAATTTGTTGCTGAAATGTCAGGGAAATCACAGCCTTTCTTATAAAGCAGGCTTTCTACTGGACTCTTTGGTCCTTAGAGATTTGAAGGGAATTATCTTCCTTCTGTGGATATGGAAGCTGTGTCGCAGAGAAGCAGTACAGGTGCTGCTGTTGATAGCGTGCCCACATCCCCTTGGTGTTTACCTTGTCTGTGCGCATGACCTGATTTACGTGACCTGTTCATACCTGTGCCTGCATCTGTAGCACTCTCTGCCCACCTGAGCTTTCTGTTAGCAGGGCAGGTAGAGGAGTCTGGGGAATTAGCATCCCCTGGGAGATGTCCTCATCCAGTGAGGGGAGGGAGTTAATGGATGATACCTGGTCATCTCCTTCACCCATTAGAATAAATCACCTTGAATTGCATGTTCACATTGATCTTCCACTAGGATTCAGCTCATGGGATTCAGTTCCCCTTAGTGGTAATGAACTTGAAATTGTCCCTTTTTTGTCTGCCTTCCCTTTGTTGAATCCCTACACTTCTACCTGTGTTTCCTCCTATCACCTCTCAGTCCTGCCTCACAGTCTGCCTCTGGGGGGACCCAAACTAAGACAGGCTCCAGTGTCCAGAGCTCTGCTTTCTTGTTCCCACCCTTTGTCCTGCTTCCTGAAGCTCTTTCTTTGCCTTCCTCTTTCCAATTCGCTGAGAAGCCAGCATTTCCCTCAAGGCTGACAGCTCTGGGAGAACTGACCTCTTTCTCAGTGGGGTTCCTAGTCTGGCCCCCTGGGAAAGAAGCAGATTCACCAGAGATAAGGCCTGCAGGACCCCGTGCCCAAAGAACAGATTTAATCCTGGTCCGATTTTGTCTGAATCTGATCTTCCTGTGTGTTAGACTGAGCTGACCTGGAAAAATCAAGAATGGTGATCAGGGACTTCCCTGGCAGTCCAGTGGTTAAGGTGCTGTCTTCCAGTGCAGGCGGGGCCGGTTTCATGCTTGGTCGGTGGAGCTGAGATCCCATGTGTTTCACAGCCAAAAAACCAAAATATCAAAGCAGTATTGTAATAAATTCAAAGATGTCTTCAAAAACAGTTCACATTAAAAAAAATGATGATTAAAGACAAAATTTTCTCACCTACAAAGCTAGAGCCCGGAGTTACCTTGAGCAGGCTGACGTGTCCTTATGCCAACCATCACTCCCACCCCTCTCCCCGCCCCCAGCTCTGCTCAGCCATCCAGAGTAGCAAGTACCTCCTCCATAAGGGTCCCCCCAACACAAGTGGACAGGCCTCCCCCAGTTCACTGTTTCACAGTGACTTTACCTGTCATGTGCTCCTGATACATCACCTATTTTAATTTCATAGTATTTCTGTGCTTTTCTTAAACATATGTGTTCACCCATCCCTGAAAGATAGAAAGTCCACAAAGAGGGTATCTCTGTCGGCCTGCTTTTGCTCTGTTTTAGGTCTGTAATATCTAACATGGTGTCTGGTATATAGTAAATGCTCAGTAAATACTTTTCAAGTGAATTCATAGGAGAAAGAAAGATAAAAAAATAATTGCTTGTTCTGTTTGGGGCGACCCAAGATGGTGACTCCACCCTTGTTCTTTGTCTTCATTTCTCCCCCTGACTTCTTGCCCTTGAGTGTCTTTGTCTACAAAGAGCACAAGCCTGGCATAATGTGATTTGACTCGGGAGTCAGGTGTGTGTTAAAATTCTGGCTTACCTGTTTAGTGAGCTGTGTGGCCTTCATCAACAACTTGTTCTTCAACTCTGTTCTTCAGTTTTCTCATTTGTAATATGAGGAAAGGAGTACCTAGCTCAAAGCGCTGCTTTGAGGAGGAAAAGGTTTAGCTTAAGAAGTGCTTCCAGTAGTTACTGGCTCCTAATAAAAGCAGCATAGACATGTGTTCGCTCAAGATCAAGTCCTCAGTTAACATTGAATTATTATTACTTTTTTAAAAATAAAAAAGAATGAATTGCGCATCTCCTCTAAGAAAGCCCTTCTATGCTTGAAAATAAATTCCAGGTTCTGACGGTGGCAACAGGAGCTGCCCCTGCCAGCCTTGTACTATATACTTCATGTACTATGCCTCTCTTCCCTCCTGGCTGAGCTCCAGGTCCCTTGGCTGCTGTCCTTTCCCTCAAACATGGCATAGTTTTCCCTGGTCCTGGGACCTCTGTCCACACTATTCTCTGCCTCAAGTGCTCTCGCCTCTCCGCCACAGGTTGGTTTGTTCAGGAGTCACCTCTTCACCAGGTCCTTCCCTGATCTAAAGCAGCTCAGCGTCCAGCCACTCTGTCTTGGAGCACTTAGTCTAGAGTGTAATTATCTCATTTAGTTGTTGAATTTCCCTCTCTCCAACCAGAGAATCAACTCTGAGTGCACTGAATCCTTGCACCCAGAACGAGTATCAGTATCAGTACAGATGCCAGGAAGTCGTGGTGTTTGGTTGTAGGTAACAAAGCCTGACCCCGGGATCCCCAGGTTTCTCTCACATGGCCACTCAGCCTCCTTCTCCCTTCCCCTCCATGTTGTGCCCCCCTTGTCCCAGCTGTACGCTCACGTCAGCATCATGCAACCAACATCTCAGCCTCACTAGTGCTCTGGCTGCTGCCCTAAGTTCGTCCCAGCCTTCAGGCCCTGTTGAAATCCTGCTGGTCTGCTACTTCAAACCTTCCAATGGCTTCTTATCCCACTTATCACTAAATGACAAGATCTTTTTACTGCCTGGTTTATTTCTGCCTCCCTCTTAATTATGGTGCCCCAACAAGACTGGCTATCTTTTGCTCTTCAGCCATGCCAAGCCTGTCCCCACCTCCTTTGAACATCTCAGTCGTACCTGGGTTGCACATCCCTTACCTTGTACCCCTAGCCTAGCGGGCTCTTTGATTTTTCGGTTCAGTGAAACCTCTTGTCCCAGTGTTCAATGGTACCTTTGACATCTTTGTTCATCTATGTTATGACTTTTTTGTGTCTCTTTAGAGCCTTCACTGCTATTTGAAACCCATCTATCTATCTACAAACCTCCCTATGTATCTCTCATACCAGAACGTACTCTCGTCAGAGTGGGAAACTTTACCATTCCTCTTGTTCATCACTGTATATCTAGCACCTGACACAAGTAAGTGCTTAGTAAGTATTTGGTGAGTGAATGGATGGCAGACTGAATGTACTGATGCCCAGGTCTGTCCGCTTCTTGGGACACATGGTCCTCCACAGATTCCCTGTTGGCTGGGTGGAGTCTGGAGGCATAATCTGTGCCCAGAGACCCTGATGCTCTGGATAAAGCCACTGTCACCGTGTTACTGGCTCAGGGCTTTCCTCTGGCCTCTGCTTCCTTCCCTTCCTCTCCTTTCCTGGGTGTTGTCCTGCTGTCAACATCTGCTCCTCAGTCTCTGAGCCAGCAGTCTTCAGAAGTCAGCCAGTGTGGCTTTAGACACGGGTGAATCCAGGCTCAAATCCCAGCTCTTCCACTTAAGAACCGTGACCTTGACTGAGTCACTTTGTCTCTCTGAGCCTGAGCTTCCTCAGCTACCCAAAAAAAAAAAAATGCTGTAGAGAGAAATATCAAATAGCTATCATCTTTTCAGGGGGCCCCTTGACTGATGATTAAATGAGATACAACCTCAAAAGGATTTTATACAATAGGAAATGGACACTGTCAGTCAGCTATGCTTTTAATTTGGCTTGTCTTCAAGTCCGTCTGTCTTTTCAGCTCAATGAATTTTCACCCAGCTTCCTTCATAACTTTCTCCCAGCCGAACCCCTGTACTTGGACTTATCCATGAATTAATGGCTATGCATCATTTTGAGTGACAGCCTTGCAGTTGTGCAGAAACTCAAAATGAGACCCCTTCCCCCCAAAAAAAAGAAGCAGCTGGATCTAAACAGGGCTAAGAGCTGTAGCTGTGTGTATGGTCTCATTAACACATGAACCTCGGAATTCCCTTTCCTCGTCTCAGATGCTGAGCCATGAGCATCACAGATAGCTGATACCTCATAGTACAATTTCATCTCTGGTGATAGATGTAGAGTTTCTGTAGAAATGCTCTGCTGTGATTTCTGCAAACCCATAGAGGGGAACAGACCCTTCAAGACTAACAACAAGATCAGGTAGTCCTCATGGGTCTACTTGCGTAGCGGGCAGACCACTGAGAGGCTGAGCCATCTCAGTACCTGTCCCAATCTCTTCTAGAATAGAGTATAAATATGTGTTTACCTGAAACACTGCGTCTCGCTTGCTGCCTTGGAGTTGTGCTCCTGAATTAGAAGTCCCAGCCCCTCCCACCTTCTCTGTCTTGATGCAAGTTATATATTCAATGATTCAGGTCCTTGCCTTTCTGATATAAACTGCTGTCACTTACAGTTCAGCTCTCGTGTTGTTCACAGTGAATTTCTTACCACTCACTTTCCTACCAAGACCTTGTCTATAAGTTAGAAAGCCCTCTTAGAAGATGAAAGTGAGTACAGGAAAACAGGGTAATAAAATGCTCAGACATAATCATTAGGATTTGTGGAGGATAGTAAGTGATTATGGCTTTGTGCATCTCCCTCGATTCATTAACTTGGAATAAAAACCAGTGTTTTAAAGTAAGCTGTGGTTTAGGAACCAACCCTGACTCATCTTCCTTCCAGGCTAAGATCTTTGGAAAAGGTTGAAAGCATTTAGTAAATCCATTTACCTATGTTGTCCTCTCTATAATTCTTTGGTTATGAAGTGTTATCTTTCCAAATATCCCATAAAAAAATTAGAGACAAAGATGCATTGTATTAACAGATAAGAAATCATACCATTCTAGAAACACCACTTCATTAAGAATTTCAGTAATCCATACTCATGCTTTATTGTGGATAAAAGCTTTATGATTGAATCTATAGGACACTCCTAAGTGAAAAGTAAATGTGAATGTCTACTTCTGCCTCTTATTACTTACAACAGTTTTCCTAGAATGATGAAAAACCTTGTTGTGGCAAGACCTTCAGCCAGATGCACCATCTAGCAAAAAAGTGTATAAATTTCATGTTTCAAAAGTGGGTTCCTGCAAAAATTTAATTTTGACTACCTATCCCAATCTTGGTGGAAAGCCTTTCTTCATAACCTTCACAGTTGTGTGTGTGTGGTTTTTTTCTTCTCCATGTGCATTTCCTAAGCTCTGCAGATGTGCACACGTAGCAACACTGCTGTATTTGCTATCTGCTGCTACTGATAAGTCGCTTCAGTCGTGTCCGACTCTGTGAGACCCTATAGATGGCAGCCCACGAGGCTCTTCCATCCCTGGGATTCTCCAGGCAAGAACACTGGAGTGGGTTGCCATTTCCTTCTCCAATGCATGAAAGTGAAAAGTGAAACTGAAGTCACTCAGTTGTGTCCGACTCTTAGCGGCCCACCAGGCTCCTCCATCTGTGGGATTTTCTAGGCAAGAGTACTGGAGATGTTTAATAAATCATCCCCAAATTAGTGACTTAAAATCATATTTTTTATAATTTTATATTTATATGTTTATTATCTTTGGCTGTGCTGAGTATCTGCTGCTAGCAGGGGCTACTCTCTTAAATTGTGGTGTGTGGACTTCTCATTGTAGTGGCTTCTCTTGTTGAGGAGCACTGGCTCTAGGCAGGCGGTCTTGTAGTTGCGGCTCCTGGGCTGTAGAACACAGGCTCAGTAGTTGTGATGCACAGGTTTGGTTGCTCTGCCGCATGTTCAGGGATCAAACTTTTTTTTAGAATTTTATTTTATTTTTTATAGCTAATATATATATATATATATATATCTATGTATATATTTTGTTGTTGTTTCTCAAACTTTTATCTCCTGCATTGGCTGGTGGATTCTTGATCACTGAGCTACCAGGGAAACCCAAGCAGTATTATTATTATTATTTTTTTCACAGCATCATGGGTCAGAATTCTGGGCATGACTTAGCTGAGTCCTGTGCATTCCCAACGATTCTTTTAATCTTGGTTATTGCCTAAGACTGCTATGTCATCTTAAGTCTTGGCTGGGAGGGGATCCACTTCCAAGCTCACTCAAATGATTGTTGTCAGAGTTCCCTTCCTCATGGGCTGCTGGACTAAAGGCTTCAGTTTCTCCCCATCTGTTGATTAGGGGTTTCCTTTGGTTCTCTGTCACATGAGTCTCTCCACTTGCTAGCTTGCAACAGGTAGCCTGCACGGTCAGAGAAAGGAAATACAATAGCACAAGAGGGAGTGTGAGCAAGACGGAAGACAGGCATTTGTTACCTAATCTTCGAAGTGACATCCCTTCTGCCATATTCTCTTTGTTAGAAACAAGTGTTATGTCCATTTCCACACAAAGGGAAAGGGTTTCCCAAGGGCATGAATACTAGGATCTAGGGCTCATTGAGGGCCATCTTTGAGCATGCTTCTCAGAAATGTTTAGAACAAAATTCTAAAATTGTTTTGAATCTACAGTGACTTAATTGCAAAGTAACAGCACTGAACTGTGTAGAGAGAGGCAATATATCATGATGTGTAAATACACAGAATTAGGTGACACACTGGAGTTCACATTCTAACTCTGCACTGTCCAAATTTATAAGAATTTGGATAAGATATTCAGTATCCATCTGTAAAATGGAGATAATTTCTGCCTCACAGAGTATGACAATATAGCATTTTCAGTATGTTGCTCATTACCTAGTAAATAGAATTAACAATAGTGGCAGTATTCTGTGTGACCTATACAGATCAAATGCCATTTTTGCCATTGACTTGCTGGTTGCATGAACCAGAATAAGTCACTCCATCTTACAGTGTCTCTTTTAATTAGGAATGCATTTTTCTATTCATACAAGTAACAGAAAACTACAGTAGCTCAAAAAGAAGAAAAAGAAAATATTCCTCTCCAACAGCAGGACATCTGAAGGAGATAGACTAGGGTTGAATGGGTAGACTGACAATGTGATTTGAGACCCTAGCTCGCTCTTTCTTTTTCTTTTTGCCCTAGTTGCTTGGCTTCTGTGTCCATGCTTGTTCCTTCATCATTGTAACAGCTGCTCCTCATCCGTCCTCATCTCCATGTTTCAGCAGGAAGACAAGAAGGAAATCCCTAAGATCATGTTAAGGTAAAGTGTTAGAACAGCAGGTACATAGCTGCCAAGAAAGCAAGCAGTCCAAGGTTAAGGAGGACACAAAGAAGGCTCCAGAATTTGTCCAAGAATAGAAGGAAACTTATAGGCTACTTGATATGATAAAAGTATATTGAGAGGAGATTTATGGTTGTGCTGTAAGATCAAGCAATGGCTTGTTAATAGGAAGACTGAAAACTATCTGGACAGACAAGAAGTTGAGGCAATGCTTAATTCCAGGGAAAGCAAGCTATTATAAAGGGGAGGCAGTAAAACCACAGAATGCCAGCAGAATGTGAGCAGTATTTATAAAGTCATACCACTGAATATTGGTTTAATACTCAAGAAGTATTGGGGGGAGGTGCTTATTTTGTGAGGGTAATGTAAAATAGTCAAAAATTCATTTTTAAAAATATCAAGTTAAATACTAGGATAAAAAGCTATAGTATTAACATGTAGCAGATAAATGTTGCTCAGAAATGCGGAGGTTGATTTTAGAAGTTGGAAGTGGTTTTCTCTGGAGAGTAGGCCTCAGAGGTAAGAAGAGTTGAGTAGACAATGCTAATTCATCCTTGCCTCAACCCCATCACAAGGCAGGGAAAAGTCCATGAGGCTGAGTATAAATAGATGTGGCAAGGGAATAAAATCGAGAATTTCACTATGCTTTAATTTTTATACTCTTATCATGAAAGAATGAGAGCCATATTTCCTTGCTTTTTCCCAAGGATTTCCAAGGAGAACATTAAATTAAGCATTTCTTTGCCTGGGAAAGGGAGAGCTAAAAGAAGTTCAGCCTCATTTTAAGGGGAGATTTTCAGTTTTGAAGAGTAGGGCAGAAGAGTAAAAGTGGCCAGTCCTGAGACTGATGTAGCCCCGTGTTTCACTTCCTTGCAGCCCCAAGGACAGTGCAGGTCCTCTAAGGTGGAGACTGGTGATAAAATCAGCTCAGAATCCAGTAGCTAATCTGATCGTGAAATGTCTGAATGCTGGGGGCATTTGAGACTTACAGCTTTGAGTGAGTCAAAACCCTTGATCAGTAAACACTTTTGTGAACATCAGAAAGCCCTTCCTCAAATTTCTTATGCTGAATTAGTCTCTTTTTTTTATTTTTATTTTTTAGTTTGTTTTGCTTTACACTACTGTATTCGTTTTGCTATACATTGACATAAATCAGCCACGAGTGTACATGAGCTCCCAATCCTGATCCCCCTCCCCCCTTCTGCCCCACACCATCTCTCTGGACCATCCCCTTGCATCAGTCCCAAGCATCCTGCGTCCTGCATCGAACTTAGATCAGAGATTCGTTTCACTTATGATATCATACATGTTACAATGCCACTCTCTCAAATCATCCCACCCTCTCCCTCTCCCAGAGTCCAAAAGGCTGTTCTATACATCTGTGTCTCTTTTGCTGTCTCGCATACAGGGTTATCATTACCATCTTTCTAAGTTCCATATATATCTGNTTTCCTCTTCATCCTAGTCTTTTTTTCCTCTTCATCCTGGTCTTTCCTTTTCATCCTGGCCTGTCTTTCTTCTTCATCCTGGTCTTTCTTTCCTCTTTATCCTGGTCTTTCCTCTTCATCCTGGTGTTTCCTTTTCATCCTGGTCTGTCTTTCCTCTTCATCCTGATCTTTCCCTTCATCCTGGTGTTTCCTCTTCATCTTGGTGTTTCCTCTTCATCCTGGTGTTTCCTCTTCATTCTGGTGTTTCCTCTTCATCCTGGTTTTTCCCTTCATCCTGGTCTTTCTTCTTCATCCTGGTCTTTCCTCTTCATCCTGGTCTGTCTTTCCCTTCATCCTGGTCTTTCCTCTTCATCCTGGTCTTTTAGGCGAGATGAGGCCTTTTTCCGAGGCGGCATCTCGAGGGAAATCACACCACCCCACTTAGACTTTGAAAGGTTCCTTCACACCCTTGCTACACCTCAAGAAGTGCCCCGAAACACCTGTTTCCACTCAAGAGGAATACCGAGGGTCCTGCCACAACTGAAGAGGATTCTTCATCCTGGTCTTTCCTCTTCATCCTGGTCTTTCCCCTTCATCTTGGTCTTTCCCCTTCATCCTGGTCTTTCCTCTTCATCCCGGTCTTTCCTCTTCATCCTGGCCAGTCTTTCCTCTTCATCCTGGTCTTTCCCCTTCATCTTGGTCTTTCCCCTTCATCCTGGTCTTTCCTCTTCATCCCGGTCTTTCCTCTTCATCCTGGCCTGTCTTTCCTCTTCATCCTGGTCTTTCCCCTTCATCCTGGTCTTTCCCCTTCATCCTGGTCTTTCCTCTTCATCTCGGTCTTTCCTCTTCATCCTGGCCAGTCTTTCCTCTTCATCCTGGTCTTTCCCCTTCATCCTGGTCTTTCCCCTTCATCCTGGTCTTTCCTCTTCATCCTGGTCTTTCCCTTCTTCCTGGTCTTCCTCTTCATCCTGGTCTGTCTTTCCTCTTCATCCTGGTCTGTCTTTCCCTTCATCCTGGTCTTTCCTCTTCATCCTGGTCTTTTAGGCGAGATGAGGCCTTTTTCCGAGGCGGCATCTCGAGGGAAATCACACCACCCCACTTAGACTTTGAAAGGTTCCTTCACACCCTTGCTACACCTCAAGAAGTGCCCCGAAACACCTGTTTCCACTCAAGAGGAATACCGAGGGTCCTGCCACAACTGAAGAGGATTCTTCATCCTGGTCTTTCCTCTTCATCCTGGTCTTTCCCTTCATCCTGGTCTTCCTCTTCATCCTGGTCTGTCTTTCCTCTTCATCCTGGTCTGTCTTTCCTCTCCATCTGGGTCTTTCCTCTTCATCTGGGTCTTTCCTCTTCATTCTGGTCTTTCTCTCCTGAAGTACTCTCTTAGTTGAAATCTTCATTTTGTGGATGTAGAATCACTGACATTGCTTTGCCATTCACTTCTAAACACTGAAGCTTCTGGATCACCTTGGATTCCTGTAGACCAGAAAGCGAAAATGGAACAAGCCGTTTGAGATGGCTGATACCATCTAAACGTCAGAGTGTTATTGCTTTGGGCACATGTCACCGCAGAACTTCCAGACCAAAGATGAACGGTTGAAATGTGTTCTTCAGGAAAGGATATGTTATGTCATACAAAACAGAATACAAGAAAGTCTGCATTGACAACAACTTCTCAGAACTTATTTTTCAGAGAACGTAGTGTGGGCAGAAATTTAAATCCTTTCCATGTCTGTGTCAGAGAATGGTAACATTTAAAAATGTTAATTGATACTAGTTAATTTTACCACCAAGAACTTATTGCTGCTGCTGCTGCTAAGTCACTTCAGTCATGTCCGACTCTGTGTGACCCCATAGATGGCAGCCCACCAGGCTCCCCCGTCCCTGGGACTCTCCAGGCAAGAACGCTGGAGTGGGTTACCATTCCCTTCTCCAATGCATGAAAGTGAAAAGTGAAAGGGAAGTCACTCAGTCGTGTCCGACTCTTAGCGACCCCATGGACTGCAGCCTACCAGGATCCTCCATCCATGGGATCTGCCAGGCAAGAGTACTGGAGTGGGATGCCATCACCTTTTGTCTCTAAAAATAGTATTTTTAAAACTAGTATAGTTTGCAGGCCTTGGGAATGGGCCTTCTCCTCTCTTACTGTGAGAGAGGAGAAAAGTAATATGTATCTCAAGATAAGATGCCTATCAAAATAGTTTTATTTATACAGTCACTGATTTCTAGGTAATACTGCCTATGACAAAATCATAGCAAATTTTATCATGTCTTGTGTGTAACAAATCTGACACCACCATGGTGACATCGTGGTCATTGAAAAATTGGGATAAAAAATTGAGTATTTTAAATCATAGCACAGCCTCAGAGAGAGAGAGCAAGAGTCTGATAGATTGATTGGTTTAGAAAAAATGGGTAAAGATCCTTTACTGAAATGCTGTCCTTTGCCGTTACTTGATACTTATTTATTTCTAATTTTTATTTTGTCTGTAATAGTTCACTCTACCGAAATATAAGATAATTAGCCCTCACTTTAGTGCTTTGGCTTGGAAATGTTACCCATTACATGGTGTAGCAGGCTAATCATTTGGTGCGTTTGCTGGTGTGTTTTTATTCCCAGTAAATAGTTGTTGTTTTTGTTTAATCTGTTGCCCTTCCAGGCAAGTTACAACATATGTTGTTACAGTTGAGGCACATCTCAAGTAACATAAAAGTCAAATCCTTTGAGTTTTAAAGCAGACTTTTCAAGTGCATCACAGATAGAAAAGTTTTGAGAGGGATGACTTTTCAGTTGCCAGAACCTGACCTTTGGAGCTTCTGAGTCCAGGGCACTGAGGCCCTGCATTTTCAGTCATAAAAGTCAGGCCCTGCAGAACACAGAGCTGGGTGGAGCCAGTCTCCCTGCCCTCCCAGAATAGATAATGAGCCTGTAAGAAACATCTGGTTTGAACAAAGCAGCAGAAAATCACCTGAAGAAATAGAAAGACAAAGCCCACCTTCAGTGGAAAGAGAAGATGGTTGAAATCCAAACCATGACATGGTTGGAAAGGCACACCAAAGAAATCCAAGTTTCATAGGAGTGTGTGTGTAAGAGTTTCCTAAGATACAGTTTCCTAAATCTTAGGGGTATCTTAGGAAATTGTTCATCTCAGGAAACACCTAGAAAAGACAGTTCTTGGAGCCGAGCAAGCCGGCTTCTTTTGGTGACCTTGCATTCGTGTATGTATGTGTTTTTGGCTGTATTGAGTCTTAGTTGTGGTGCAAGCAACTTCTCTCTACTTGTGGCGTGTGGGCTCTGTAGTTGGGGGACATGGGTTCTCTAGTTGAGGCACATGGATTCAGTAGCTGTGGTGCATGGGCTTAGTTGCTCCATGGCATGTGGGATCTTAGTTCCCCCACCATGGGTTGAACCCACCTCCGTTGCATTGGAAGGCAGATTCCTAACTACTGGACCACCAGGGAAGTAACAAGCAAGCTGACTTTGGTGTGCAAAACGTAAGTTCCTTGGGAGTAGCTAGGGCTTGGGAAAGAGGAACATGGGCAGACAGATGGAGTCACCCTTGATTCATTCTCAATCTGATAAATCGCTGAGGTGGGTCTAAGTGAAGCATCACAGAGCAGCCATGCTTGCTGACAGCAATGTGCCACTGAGGCAGTGGAAGAAATTTATAATATGAACAATCTCATAGCCATTTGTTGTTGTTGCCATTGTTTTTTGTTGAGTTTTATGTTGTTGGAGAGATGTAAAGGCTGAACAAACTCACCAAAACTTGGGTCAAAGAAAATTCCTTTCTGCTTGGAACACACCCTTCATCTCTTATCCATATCTGGCTCATAAGAATTTATCTCCTTCAAAGATGAGTAACTAAGAGAAACTAGCACAAAACCATAAAAACATCCTACAGGCGTCAAATATAAATAGGAAGAGAGCAGGAGAAACAGACGACAAACATTGTAGAGAGAGGCTGATCCTGGTGGGGAGCCAGGGACATTTGCTTGCAAGCCCCTGAGAAAGAGCCCTGCTCTCTCTCCTTCCCCTCTACAAGCCCACTCCCCACCCAGTTTTGGCAGAGAGTAGGGGGAATAACATTTTAAGTTTGGGATCTCCAAGTCAGAGCACCCTGGGCTGAGACTGGAGAGGTACCAGATCTTGTTTGTCGAATTCCTCTGTACTTAGTAGGTCACAGGGTTGTACTATAGAAACAGATGCCATGGTGTGCTCAGGTGGAGCAGGCCACACACCCCTCAGAGAGACCCTTCTGGTCCCAGAGACACATGAGAGAACAGCCAGATGTTTCTATCCCTCCTACGGGCACAGAGTACTTGAGTGACCTTGCCTTACATCATGCGTAAGTGTGAACAGAGGCTGGAAGGACTGGTGCTGTTCGCAAGAATTACTAAGCAAATAAGTGATGCTCAATTTGAAACAGATCGGTCACCTAGAGCCAGACATCCTGGAATGCGAAGTCAAGTGGGCCTTAGGAAACATCACTATGAACAAAGCTAGTGAAGGTGATGGAATTCCAGTTAAGCTGTTTCAAATCCTAAAAGATGATGCTGTGAAAGTGCGGCACTCAATATGCCAGCAAATAATACTCAGCAGTGGCCACAGGACTGGAAAAGGTCAGTTTTCATTCCAATCCCAAAGAAAAGAAAATGCCAAAGAATGGTCAGACTACTGCACAATGACACTTATCTCACATGCTAGCAAAGTAATGCTCAAAATTCTCTAAGCTAGGCTTTGACAGTATGTGAGGAATCAGAGATCAAATTCCAAACATCCATTGGATCATCGAAAAAGCAAGAGAGTTCTAGAACATCTACTTCTGCTTTATTGACTATGTCAAAGCCTTTGACTATGTGGATCACAATAAACTGTGGAAAATTCTTAAAAAGATGAGACTACCAGAGCACTTGACCTGCCTCCTGAGAAATCTGTATGCAGGTCAAGAAGCAACAGTTAGAGCTAGACATGAAACAACAGACTGGTTCCAAATTGGCAAAGAAATATGTCAAGGCTATATATCGTCACCCTGTTTATTTAATTTATATGCAGAGTATATGATTCAAAATGCTGGGCTGGATGAAGCACAAGCGGGAATCAAGATCGCTGGGAGAAACATCAATATCAATAACCAATAGATATGCAGATGACACCAATCTTATGGCAGAAAGTGAAGAAGAACTAAAGAGCCTCTTGATGAAAGTGAAAGAAGAGAGTGAAAAAGTTGGCTTGAAACTCAACATTCAGAAAACTAAGATCATAGCATCTGGTCCCATCACTTCATGGCAAATAAATGGGGAAACTGTGGAAACAGTGAGAGACTTTACTTTTTTGGGCTCCAAAGTCACTGCACATGGAATTAAAGGATGCTTGTTCCTTGAAAGAAAAGCTATGATCAACCTAGACAGCATATTAAAAAGCAGAGATATTACTTTGCCAACAAAGTTCTGTGTAGTCAAAGCTATGGTTTTTCCAGTAGTCATGTATGGATATGAGAGTTGGACTATAAAGAAAACAAAGTGGCAAAGAGCTGATGGTTTCAAACTGTGCTGTTTGAGAAGACTCTTGAGAGTCCCATGGATTGCAAGGAGATCCAACCAGTCTATCCTAAAGGAAATCAATCCTCAATATTCATTGAAAGGACTGATGCTGAAGCTGAAACTCCAATACTTTGGCCACCTGACCCAAAGAACTGACTCACTAAAAAAGACCCTGATGCTGGGAAAGATTGAGGGCAGGAGGAGAAGGGGATGACAGAGGATGAGATGGTTGGATGGCATCACTGCCTTAATGGACATGAGTTTGAGTAAGCTCCGGGAGTTAGTGATGGACAGGGAGGCCTGGAGTTCTGCAGTCCATGGGGTTGCAAAGAGTTGGAGATGAATGAGACTGAACTGGACTGAACTGAAGGAAACAGAACCAATTATGTGTATGTGTGTGTGGCTGTCTGTGGAGAGAGAAGGAGGGCGGGAGGGAGGGGTAGAGGGGTAGTGAGTGGGACGGGGGAGAGAGAGAGATTGATGCATTTTAAGGCACTGGGTCCTGTGTGGACACCAGCAGGTCCACATTCTGCAGAGTGGACTGGCATACTGGAGATGGAGGGAAGGGCAGATGTTGCAACTCATATTTGAAGGCAGAATCCCTTCTTCCTCACGGGAGCTCAGTCTTTTTTCTGTTTACACCTTCAGCTGATTGTATTCTTGGTCCTGTTATGGAAGGCGATATATTTTTCTCAAAGTCTAATGATTTACATGATATTTAAAAAATTAAATAATTTTAATTAGAGGCTAATTACTTTACAATATTGTGGTGGTTTTTGCCACACACTAACATGAATCAGCCCTGGGTGTACATGTGTCCCCCGTCCTGAAGCCCCCACCCACCTCCCTCCCCATCCCATCCCTCAAGGTTGCCCCAGTGCACTGGCATTGAGTGCCCTGTTTCATGCATTGAACTTGGACTGGTGATCCTTTTCACATACGGTAACATACATATTTTAGTGCTATTCTCTCAAATCGTCCCACCCTCGCCTTCTCCCACAGAGTCCAAAAGTCTGTTCTTTACATCTGTGTCTCTTTTGCTGTCTCACATATAGGGTCATCATTACCATCTTTCTAAATTCCATATATAGTTTTCAATATACTGTATTGGTACTTTTCTTCCTGAGTTACTTCACTCTGTATAGTAGGCTCCAGTTTCATCCACCTCATTAGAACGGATTCAAATGTGTTCTTTTGAATAGCTGAGTAAAATTCCATTGTGTATGTACCACAGCTTTCTTATTCATTCGTCTGCGGATGGACATCTAGGTAGCTTCCCTGTGCTTAACTACTGCAAACAGTGCTGCGATGAACATTGGGCTACACGTGTCTCTTTCATTTCTGGTATTTTTATCCAAAAATTACCTTCCCTGTGACATCGAGGCTGATGTTTGACCACATATCTGGGTCCTGTGTCCTCGGCCAAGTTGAGACATAAAGTTAACCACCAGGACCCCAAACCAGGGCCCCAAAGCTTCCATTTCCTGTATTGCCTTGGTGCTTCTCTGCATCTCTGGTGTGAAAGGAAGGCCGAACATAGGTAGATAATCTGCCACCCAGGTAGGTGGTGGGGGCTCAAAGGAAAACTTAAATTCAGCTGTTGGAGAAATAGTCACGTGTCTGAAACACCCAGGTGTGAGAATTGACACCCGTGCTTTGACCACTGTGGTTCCAGAATCTCTGCCTGGCAGGGCCCGTTATGACCTTCCCCTCCTCTGGATGCCTCTGTGTGTCTTTATGACTCAGACTGTACAGGTTCTCCTTTTTAGGAACCTCTCTCCCCCAGAATGCCCAGTGTGACTGTGTTCCTCTTGTCTTCAGTGACGATTTGCTTGTTAAGCCTCCTTTCCTTGGTTTCCCTTCCTTTCTCTCCCGGCATCACCTCCCCAGTAAATTTCATTCCTCCAGTCCTTTGCTCAGGGACTGCTCTTAGGATGCTTAAAACAGCCTCCCTCCCAAGGGCCTTTTTTCCTTTAAGCACATCATAGGTACTTGACAGACAGTCGCCATGAGAAACTGAAGTCAGACACGTAGGGGATTATGCAGCTCAGGTTATGGAAAAGATCAGTTTCACAGGCGGCAAATCTGCTGAGACCTGTTTTCTCCTTGTCTTTCTTACTTGCCTTATTGACAGTGTGATGTCGTTCCTAATGTTTGAGCTTGAAATTTCTCTGACCATCAGTTCTCTCTGCCATTGTCAGACCTGTACCCACCTCCCTCCAGTATGTGAGGCCGATTTTAACATACTTAAAGCGGACAGTAAACTATCCATTACAGCAGTTTGATTCCCTATTATAATTCTTTCAAAGTAAGTGATGAATACCCAAACACCACATATATCCCTCCCCCTTTTTAATCAGTCTATTGATTTAACAAATATTTATTTACTGAGTGTTGTAGAAGCTGGCAATTCAGTAGCAAATCAAACAGGAAAATCCTTTCCTGCACAGAAGAGCACGCTAAACAGGTGACGTTTAAACAGAGACCTGAATGAGGCACCAGTGTAGACATGTGCAGATCTTGGGAAAGATTGCCAGCGAAGGAAACAGCCAGTGTAAAGGGCCTGTGTACACACACGCACAGATGCACATGCGCACACATTTGAGGTATTCGGAAGTAGAAGGCAGGCCTGAGAGGCAAGCGGAGCAGGATGGAGGAGGAGGCATAGGCCGTGAGGTCTGAGAGGTGAAGAGGAGGTAGGCCGCAGGCCCGGTGAGGGCCGTGTGATGATTTTGCTTTTTACTCTCATGCGATGTGAAGCCACTGGGATCTTTCGACCAAATCAGTGTCCTGATGTGTCCTATGCTTTCAAGGGATCACTCTGCCTGCTGTGCAAGGGGGGAGAAAGGGCAGAGACACAAGCTGAGATGCCTCTGGCATGATTACAAGTGTAATAGTTGATTATTAATCTGTGACATCATTTAGATAGAAAACAAACTTTAGAAAAATAAGTCAGTAGATCCTTTCCTGGGAGGGCCGGAGGGGGAATATGCCACTCTGGTGTTCTTTCACATAATTTCTTTCTCAACCAGAAGGGAGCTTAATTGCACAGTGGCAGCTGAAGACCGTTGTTAACCAAATAATCAAACAATTTCAATCTAGAGCGAGGAAGCTCCAGCCATGGAAAGAGTCAGGTTCTCATGGGGAATTTCCTTGGAAGCCAAGACCGGCTGCTTTACTTTTGTTCGGAGTCCTCCTGTTGCATGGGAGTTGGGAGTTCCTGTTCGCTGACAGCCTCTGGGAAAGGAAGGACTCCAAGCTAGAAGTGCAGAGACCCGGATTCTCAGTGTGGCGCCATCGCAGCCTGGAGAGGTCACCTTGGGCGCATCACGAAGCAGCTCTGGCCTCTGGTCTGCAGGTCTGTAGGATGTGGGGGTGTGTGGCCCCTCCACCCCGTTTCAGCAGCATGTTTGGGGCCCTCCTGAGAGGCTCTACTTGGGCTTTCCTGTGGCTCAGATGACAAAGAATCTGCCTGAAATGCAGAAGACCCAGGTTTGACCCTGGGTCGGGAAGATCCCCTGGAAAAAGAAGGATTCTATGGACAGAGGAGCCTGACAGGCTACAGTCTATGGGTTGCAAAGAGCCAGACACAACTGAGTGAGTAACACTTTGACTTCCTGACAATCTGCATCAGAAAGTGACTTGTAGCTGAGAAGCGTCACCTGACGCAGGGCATCCTCATTAGTTTTGCCCCAAATACTAAAGGAACAAGGCAGATGGTTGGAAAGGGGGTGTGACAGACTGACAGATGGAGACAGTAAAGTGAAAGCCGTCATCTACCTTGTTTTGTCCAGCGGTGGCAAACATGGTCCTCCCATTAAGATTCAGAAACGTCACATAATACACATCCATTTTCATATAAAAGGGGTCACATGCAGAGGCTCAGGGCTGGTTAGCATCATGTACAGTTATGTGGATGGAAAGTGGCAGGGACTCCAAGCTGGATGAGTCTCTGCAGCGACACTGTCTGATGTGGTTGGAGGAGGGTTCTCTGGAGGAGACACGTGAGCTGGTGGGAGGAAGACATGGTGGGTGCTCAGGGCAAAGGACAAGTGAGTGCAAAAGCACCCTGGTCACTTTGCGAGCCGTGTCATTGACGTAAATGGGTTGTGAGGTAGCAGCGTAGCATATTCAGAGACATGAACACATATCGTAGAAATTCAGTGCAGCTGCTACAGCTGCTGCTTGGCTGCAGTCCCTTGACCTGCTTCTGAGTTGCCTGCCAGGAAGGTGGACAATTCCTCCAGCTCGCTAAGAGCGGCTGGACTCCGTGCCTGCCCTGTCTGCTGCTCTGCCTGCTGCTCTGCCTGCAGGTGGTGTTTTCCAGCAGCAGGGGAAACCGCTTTGTCCTTCTGTGGGAAACTGGATATGCTTTTGGAACAGCCTTCTGCCAAGAGGGACCCACCCAGGATAAGCGCCCGGCCTCCCTGGTCTCTGGTGGCACAGTTCTGAGGTGTGTTCCCTGCAGTTTCTCGGAGGATCCCCAGCAGGGCTGAGCTCTGGTTGCCCACGGTGGTGACACCCAGTATTGGTTTCTTGGGGCTGCTGTAAAAATGCACAGTGGCCTGGGAGGCTTAAATAGCACATTTATATTGTCTTGTGTAACGCTGGGAGTGTAAGACTGAGAGGTCGGCAGGGTTGGTTCCTTCCGTGGCTTCTCTCTTTGGTCTTCTGCTGCATCTTCACGTGATTTTCTCTCTGTCTATGTCCAGATGGACTCTTCTTATGAGGATAGCAGTCACTGGATCAGGGCCCACCCATATGACCTCATTTTACCCTCATCGCCTCTTGAAAGCCCTACTGCCAGTGATGGACACTTTCTGAGGTACTGGGGTTAGGACTCCACCATATGAATTTTGAGGGGACACAATCCATCCCATAACACACCCTTTCTTGACATCTCTCTCCTGCCTGCCTGTCTCTCCACCCCCTCCTAGGTCCTCTCCCAAATACACCAGTTGTAACCAAGTCTTTGTCTTGGATCTGCTTTGGGGAAACTGAACCAAGACAATAGGAAGTGATTAAAAACTGAGGATAACTACAGAGTGAAAGTCTACCTAGCAATATTTCCATTCATTTTAGAAAAATGGCAGATAAGCAAAAAGCTCTAGGTGGACCAGGAAAACACTCCCACAGTCCCAATCTCTTCTGATCTTTTCAGTATAATCTCTGGGCCAGATGCTTTTTAGGTTCAGCCATTATTTTCTGTGGAGTATGTGTGTATGTGCGTGCGTGCACGTGTGTGTGTGTGTGTGTGTGTGTGTGAGTGAGTGAGTGAGGATGCTATCCCTCTGAAATGTAGAAAATATATATGATTTAAAATAATAAAAAAGGGCAGTATTACCTGTGATATAATTAAGCATGCTGAAGCTTAAAGAGTTTCTTACATATTAATCTGAGAATATGACTCATTGCTTCAATAATGGACTGAGCTGAGTTATGCCCAGGTGGATCAGAGTTTCTGCCTGGGAATTGTTTTACCCCATACGGAAGGGCTATGAGCGATACTCCCTCACTCAGCATAGTTTTGCAGGCTGTGGTGCCAGCTTTTCCCACTAGAGGGCAATGCAACTATAGGAACAAGAGAAAAATATTTTTTTTGGCCCAAAGCTATTGAATTAGGAAGCTCACTGCAGGGAGATGGCATTTCCAGTTGAGATCACAGATACCCCTTTTGGACTTCAGTGTGAATTATACTCATCACAGCCATGGGTAGGATGCTGAAACAGATGGCTGGGTTCATAACCAGCCAGAGCGGAATCTGGGGTGCAATTTTCAGAGACAATGGGTAGGTTATGGAATTGGTAATAAATCTTCTTTCTTCAAACCACCTCCCTCCCCAGCATGAGCTAGCTACAATAAGATGGAAAGGGGGCTAGACATCAAGGCTGAGGATCAGAGTTTTTTTTTTTGACTCTGGCTTTCTTGGCACCTCAAGTTTAAAATAAGTCATTGACATCTGATTTCTTCCGGTTTCCTAATGTATAGAGCAGGAGGAGTGAACTCCTCCTGCAGAAATTTTGATAAATAAAATGTAGGAGGATTTTGTAAGTCTTAAGGGACTAGCAACCNGCCTCCCTGGTCTCTGGTGGCACAGTTCTGAGGTGTGTTCCCTGCAGTTTCTCGGAGGATCCCCAGCAGGGCTGAGCTCTGGTTGCCCACGGTGGTGACACCCAGTATTGGTTTCTTGGGGCTGCTGTAAAAATGCACAGTGGCCTGGGAGGCTTAAATAGCACATTTATATTGTCTTGTGTAACGCTGGGAGTGTAAGACTGAGAGGTCGGCAGGGTTGGTTCCTTCCGTGGCTTCTCTCTTTGGTCTTCTGCTGCATCTTCACGTGATTTTCTCTCTGTCTATGTCCAGATGGACTCTTCTTATGAGGATAGCAGTCACTGGATCAGGGCCCACCCATATGACCTCATTTTACCCTCATCGCCTCTTGAAAGCCCTACTGCCAGTGATGGACACTTTCTGAGGTACTGGGGTTAGGACTCCACCATATGAATTTTGAGGGGACACAATCCATCCCATAACACACCCTTTCTTGACATCTCTCTCCTGCCTGCCTGTCTCTCCACCCCCTCCTAGGTCCTCTCNCCCTACTGCCAGTGATGGACACTTTCTGAGGTACTGGGGTTAGGACTCCACCATATGAATTTTGAGGGGACACAATCCATCCCATAACACACCCTTTCTTGACATCTCTCTCCTGCCTGCCTGTCTCTCCACCCCCTCCTAGGTCCTCTCCCAAATACACCAGTTGTAACCAAGTCTTTGTCTTGGATCTGCTTTGGGGAAACTGAACCAAGACAATAGGAAGTGATTAAAAACTGAGGATAACTACAGAGTGAAAGTCTACCTAGCAATATTTCCATTCATTTTAGAAAAATGGCAGATAAGCAAAAAGCTCTAGGTGGACCAGGAAAACACTCCCACAGTCCCAATCTCTTCTGATCTTTTCAGTATAATCTCTGGGCCAGATGCTTTTTAGGTTCAGCCATTATTTTCTGTGGAGTATGTGTGTATGTGCGTGCGTGCACGTGTGTGTGTGTGTGTGTGTGTGTGTGAGTGAGTGAGTGAGGATGCTATCCCTCTGAAATGTAGAAAATATATATGATTTAAAATAATAAAAAAGGGCAGTATTACCTGTGATATAATTAAGCATGCTGAAGCTTAAAGAGTTTCTTACATATTAATCTGAGAATATGACTCATTGCTTCAATAATGGACTGAGCTGAGTTATGCCCAGGTGGATCAGAGTTTCTGCCTGGGAATTGTTTTACCCCATACGGAAGGGCTATGAGCGATACTCCCTCACTCAGCATAGTTTTGCAGGCTGTGGTGCCAGCTTTTCCCACTAGAGGGCAATGCAACTATAGGAACAAGAGAAAAATATTTTTTTTGGCCCAAAGCTATTGAATTAGGAAGCTCACTGCAGGGAGATGGCATTTCCAGTTGAGATCACAGATACCCCTTTTGGACTTCAGTGTGAATTATACTCATCACAGCCATGGGTAGGATGCTGAAACAGATGGCTGGGTTCATAACCAGCCAGAGCGGAATCTGGGGTGCAATTTTCAGAGACAATGGGTAGGTTATGGAATTGGTAATAAATCTTCTTTCTTCAAACCACCTCCCTCCCCAGCATGAGCTAGCTACAATAAGATGGAAAGGGGGCTAGACATCAAGGCTGAGGATCAGAGTTTTTTTTTTTGACTCTGGCTTTCTTGGCACCTCAAGTTTAAAATAAGTCATTGACATCTGATTTCTTCCGGTTTCCTAATGTATAGAGCAGGAGGAGTGAACTCCTCCTGCAGAAATTTTGATAAATAAAATGTAGGAGGATTTTGTAAGTCTTAAGGGACTAGCAACCACAGGAAAGAAAGATTATCAAGGCTAACCATGCTGGACTGTTCCTTGTGAAAACCTTCCATGAATGGTGTACTTACTAAAATTCTCCTCTGAGATCTGCATTTCTTTGGATTGAATTGCTTCTTTAATGAGTGCGTTCCCCTGGAATGGCACGTATACAGTAAACAGTTATAAACATCAATATTTGACGTGTTAACTTTGGGGATTGGCGCCTCTGGCTGTGAGCAAGACCCAAGACATCTTTATGTGGGGAGAGGTAAGGACATTTTAATAAGGGCTAGTGATTCTCCACTGGAATAGAGCATCAGGCCCTGATCTTCAGCGTAAATTGTGGCCAAAGAGAGGAAAGAGAAGACGAGGCTGAACCTGAAGGAGTGGCCCAACCTCAAAAATTTGCTAGATAAAAGTCCGCTCTTGGACAATTTCATTTACTTTCTGAATCATCAAGTCCCTGCTGCATAACAAATATCTGAGATGTCTGTATGGTAGCAAATTTACCATTACTGCAATAGTAAAGCGTTTACTGAGCATACCTTATTATCCTGTTAAGAAAACAGAGAAGGAAAAGAATAGGTTTCTGGACTGATGAGTAGATGGAGGAATAAGCAGTCCTGCAGAATCAGCCCCATGAAGGCAAGAATGGATTCTTTTTGTTCATTTCTTTACACTCAATGGACATGAATCCAAGAGATAATAGAGATCAAGAAGGCTGCCCTTTTAAATAATAAGCTTTTGCTATGTAGAAGACATGATTCTAACTACTTTTCATGTTACTTCGTTTAATCTTCTCTCAGCCGTGTGAGATAAGTAGGTACTATTATTATTATTTTCATTTTTCAGATGGGGAAACTAAGGTCAGAGTGGGTAAGTCGCTTTTCCAAAGTCACACAGTTAGTACTTGGCAGAGATGAATTTGAACTCACACTGTTTAAGCCCTAGAGTCAGTACTCAAAATCACTCGATGGTGTGGCTTCCCTCTGCCTAGAAAGGGTGAGGCACGTCAATAATATAAAAATCAATAACTTAGAATTCTTAAATGAAAAATATAGAAACGAGATACTGGCCATTGTGTTGAATATTATACCGTCTATGTCCAGAGAAAAAAGAGATTCAGATATGTCTGAACATGCACAAACTCTCATAAGGGGAGAGAGGCCACCAGTGCTAACTCAGAGAGGGACGTTTGAGAAACAGGTGTCAGGAGTGGAAGAAGACATGCATGTTTGTTCTGTGATCTTTTGTTGTGGCTCCAAGCACTTTTATTTTCTTTAAAAACTTTCCCTCTCAAACATGTAGCTTTAACTTTTGTACGTTTGCTTATTGGTTAGGTACAAGTGCGACTGTCAATGCACGTGTTGAAAGAAGCGTTAGTAAAGCTCCTTTCTCTGTTGGAAGAAAACATAGGTAACAGCAGCGTGAGGAGCATCTCTTTCCCGCGTTTCTCTCGGCAGTGTGCGTGCACCCTGTTTCAAAGAGGCCTCCGACACAGAGTATTGTTAGTGAATTTCCAGTACCTGTTCTGCCCTGCTCCTGTGGTGACCCCTGAGACCCAGCCCAGACCCTCTGAATGAGAACCTCTGTGAGTTGTTCCAGGATAACGTGCATGGTTAACAAAGACTGGGTGATTCTTCTGTATTCTCCCATTTGAGGATCTCTATCCTAGCGCTGGGCCAGAGAGTTTTAATTCCCTAAGAAGACCTAGGAGCTTTCCTATAGGCTTTCCCTCTTATCTTTCAACCAGATGAATTCTGTTTGCCCATGAAGGGGAAGATACACACCCTCTCCCTAATGTGGTTATCCACACCTTGACCCCCCCTGTAGCCTCATTCCATCCTTACTTGTTTTCTTCTTCTGTGTTATCAAAAGTCAGAATTCCTTTGTTGTTATTGTTATTAGAAGTTTAATCCAGTAACTTGGCATATGCCACTGGACTCTCAACACTGATTTTATTATTTTATTTTATAGCCTCTCTTTCCATCTTGTATGTCTACAGTGTTTACTTTGTGAGCTCCATGGAGTGCCACCTGTGGGCCCATGGTGGCCCTGTAATTCTTCTCTTCCTTTCTTGAGTTTTTTTTTTTTTTTGGACTATCCTATTGAGCTTGCATTTTAGGGGAATCTAGAACTGCTCTGTCCACTCTGGTCCTACTAACCACAGTCTCCTAAGTCAGAGCAGCCACACTTCAAGGACTCAATAGCCATGGTGAGTTAGTGGTTACAATATTAGACAGCCCTGCACATATTACAAAATATTTCCATCACCACAGAGAGTGGTGAAGAGGGTTTCTGGAGAGGGATTTTCTACAACCTTCTATCCATCAATCTTTGTCCTAAAAAAATGTTTGAATCTGCTCTTCTACAGCCAAACTAAAGAAACATGAATTTATCTGCTCTCTTTTTCAGTTATTTGGGCTCCTGAAACTTACTCCACTTCCCCTGTCTGGCTAGCACCTCCTTATGGTAATCATGTGAGCCAGGGAGGTGGGTGCCCTCTATACTCTTACTAATTTTTGAGAGTGAAAAATTTCAGTTTGAAGACATGCAGTGTTAGACATTAACACTTATGTACTGTGTTTCTTAGAAAGTTACTTGAGGATGTGTTTCCACAAAATGAAAGGATATAATAGTCATGCTTGAGCTGAATTAGTCTATGTGCTCTGATGCGTCTGACTCTGTGGATGTATTGACTGTAGACTCAGCAGATATGTAAGAACTTGAGCTCTTGAGTCACATTATTGCAACTTCAATCTTAACTCTTTCCTTTCATAGCTGTGTGACATTGGACAAATAACTATACTTCTCTGTGCCTTAGTTTCACCATTTAGTGAGTGCTCATAACATTCCAGACACCATACAGACCCCTTTAAATGAAATAATTCCTTTAATCATCATAACATACATGAAGGTATTATTAAAAATACTTTTTATAACATAGGGAAAAGTATTTTTTAATAATACCTTCATGAGAAATATCAATAACCTCAGATATGCAGATGATACCACCCTTATGGCAGAAAGTGAAGAGGAACTAAAAAGCCTCTTGATGAAAGTGAAAGAGGAGAGTGAAAAAGTTGACTTAAAGCTCAACATTCGGAAAACGAAGATCATGGCATCTGGTCCCATCACTTCNGGCGTGCTGCGATTCATGGGGTCGCAAAGAGTCAGACACGACTGAGCGACTGAACTGAACTGAACTGTATGTTATGTTGATTAAAGGAATTAATTCATTTAAAGGGGCCTGTATGGCGTCTGGAATGTTATGAGCTCTCAGAAAATGCAAGCTGCCTGCGTCCTCTTCCTTCTCCCTCTCCTGCCCCCTCCTCCTCTCCCTCCTCTGTCTCCTCCTTATCACCCTCATGTACAAAGCATTTTACCGGGCCTTGGGATTTTGAAAATAACTAAGAATCCTTTGTTCACTTTCCTCACAGAATCTAGAAACTAGCATAGGAAATGGAGACGTAATCAAGCAGATACAAAAGGGCGACGCCCTGGGTTGCTGACACATGTCACCCCTTTGTCATGCATTGGGTTTCCCATCATCCTTCTGCTTCAGGTTCAGGGCCACGTGACTTTCTTTGACATTCGGTGAAACTGACACACTGTGTCTTTAGCAGCCTCCCATCAAGCATTTGTGACACCTGTAAGACCTGCCTGTCCCCTTCTGGATATAATCTCAAATATCCTGAATCTCCCAGGCGTTGTGAATTATATTTCCGACATTCCTGCAGACATACATAGCTAAAAGTATTTAGAATTTCACAGTAAGGGGTGAGCCAAGGTGTGGCCCCTGTGGGAAGAAATGATAAGTGCTCTTTGGGTCTCTCCTTACATCTCATTTTAGGATGAATGTAGTCTTGTTGTTTTCCAAGCCAGAAGGCACTTGTTTTGCTTTTGCTTCAAATCTATGCACTTTAAAAAATACCATGACATTTTGCTTCTGAGACAAAAGTCAAATGCCAAAAAAAAATTCACCTCTACAAATGTGAGTATTAAAAACTTAATTTATAAATGCAAACAAGATCAGCTGCCAAGATGCCAACACAGTTACTTAGTTTGCAGACTTGGTGATTGTGGGCAATATTCCTCACGCCTGCCCTACACCTGTGAATTTGCTGCCTTATTGGGGATGGAGAGAGTCGTTTGGTTGACATTGGCATCCTTTCCTGTCTGAATACTTAAATACAGCTGGCGGGCTGGAGATGACAGTTCTGGAATTTATTTAGAGGGAAAATGGGAAGTGAGGTGGTGATTCGGGCATCCGGTGTTCTGCCCACTGTACTCACCTGTGTCGTTGGCAGCTGCCCCTCCCTTTCCATGATGCCTCAGTAGGGCTGTCAGTCATAGAATTCACTTCCCCCCGTGGCCCTACAGGGATGAACCTCTCGTTCAGATTGTTCTAGGCATGGGACCTCTTGCCTCTGGGAATAGCACGGGCATATAAGTAGATGCTTCCCAAGAGGAAGGGATTTGTTTCGTGCTTCAAAGGTCAGAAGAGCTCACTAAGTAGTTATGGAATGGATAAGAGTCTCAAATATTAGTTAAGAAATCGTTTGTGAATTTGTAAAAGGATGTTGGAAGATGGAAAAGTTCCTGATTGCCAGAGGAGGGGCTGAGCTAGGGAAGGTAAAGCTGTGGGTGTTGGGATCCATCTTCCCCCCTGGGAAAGACAGTCTGAGGATACATGGAGGAAGACAGGGTGGGGCAGGAGGGAGACGAAGCCCTCCTCCATCACTTGCGTCCTGGTTCTGCCTAGAGATGGCACCATACCTTCCTTTGCTATTTGCATGACCCAGTGCATTTCTATTTCACCTAAGCTGGTTTGATTTAGCTTTCTGTTACTTGTTTTTTTTAAAAAAGGCTTATATCAGATCTTCCCAGTGATGTAAGAGAACAGAACAGAGCCAAAATGTGCATCTACAAGTTGAGAAGGCAACCAATTAAGTACAGACATTTTTCCAGAATGCTGGCGTAAGCTCAGACTTCCAAATGTGGCCTACCACTCTGCCTCACAGCCATTCATGGCCAGTCCTCTGGAGTGGACACTAACTCAATTTACACATGCCTGCCTCCCTCTCCCTTTATTTCTCTGCTGATAGTAGCGTGTGACTTTCAGACTTTGACTTGGGTTGTTAGGGCACACCATCTGCTGATTGGTACTCATCTGTAACAGAAGGTTGTGCAAGGGTTTAAGACTCAGGGAAGCTGAGCTGCTAGGGCAATAATTCAGTAGCTTTGCTCTCCTTAGCCAGCCCCTATGGTGTCAGGATAGAGCTTTCCTCCTGCCCTGGCTGGTGCTCTTTGCACCATTGTCCATCCCCCTGCCCCCTGCCCCAGCTGTCAGGTCTTCCAAGTCTTCCTGGCCAGCTTCTGGGGAACATAGGACTGTGGCTCTCCTCTCAGCTGACCACTCCCGAGGACCCTCAGTTCTCAGACACCACTGCCAGCTTTTCAGACTCTGCTGCCAGTGACTCAGAAAAGAAAGACCACACCCACCCAAATCCCCAGTGCATCCACAGAGGGACGTCCATAAAGTGTGTGGGCATAGCCCACCAGGCAGCTCAGGCCCTGCTCCATGCTCTTCCTAGGTTCTCCAGATCTTTGACAGACCTTGCAGCCTCGTGCTTCCTGCTGGTGATGTTTCCGCCCCATTGAGCACGTGGCCTTTCCCACACTCACCTCCTGTGGCCTGTTACACTCCTGAAACTCAGCCTCTTTACCTTGATTTCATCCCAAATCCACACACAAATCTGTGTACACTACAAATTTGGCTGAGAGTTAGAGGCTCTGGACACTCAGAGCGACCACAGATGAGTGACGTACATCAAATAAGTTAAATACTTAACATTTCTGCTTTTGATTGTCATGCTGCTCATCACCATCCCACTCTCCTTTCTCCAGTCTTCTTTTGTCCTCCCCACACATCTTGTTTATTCCTCTTCAAAGCAGTTTAGTCCTTCCATCCCATTCCATCAGGACCTCATGTTCTCAAACACTCAGCAAGCTGAAGACACTCTCTCATCCAACAGGAATTCTGATACCTGCTGTTTAAATGATCGTTTCTACTATACCACTGACATAGTTTAACTGATGTACAATTGCATATTTATCCATTCATTCTCCCTCCCTCATCATGTGTGTGTGTGTGTATGTACATATGGATATGCATATATGTGTGTTGTCTGTGTGTACACACATGTATTATACATATAAATCCTGTGATTATATCTTGACTTCTCTTGGTCAAAGTGTTTTTACTTGTAAAGTTAGGGATATACACTTTCTAATACTTCAGCTCTAGTTGTTTTTAGTAAGTCTACTGTATTTTTGTGTATACATATGGTATGGTATATGTTAGGTGGTTAATAATTAGTTTTCATTTGCCGTATTTGATATTTCCATTGCTTTTAATGTTAAAGTGTCTTTACTTATTCAGTGGCTGTGAAATGTTGCAGTAATTATAGACTTAACTTGAACTTTAAAATGTGGTAAAGTTTCTATTTTTGTCTCAGAGTTCACGAGAATAATTATTAACATGAGCAAAATTAAACTGATAGAACATTACTTGATCTCTAAGGTGTGAAAGCTGCCCTTTGAGTTCTGATGCCCCATGGAATTTGACTCTTCATGTCCATCATTGACTTGCCTCCAGTGGTCAGCTCAAAATTTGCCTAATTTCATGATCTACTAGGGCTTCAAGAACTGACCCAGTGGCTCCCAATTCCACCTGAGAGCATCATCACATTCCATGAAAGAATATGGTTTCTGGTTAGAAAATGATCTTTTAGAGCATGGAAGCATTGTCTGACGTTGTCTATCTAGGTGAATCTGGTTTGTTTTGCAGAAAACACATCAATTCTTAATTATAGTGTTAAAAAATTAGTGTTAAAAAAACAGATATGAGGAATTATATCAAAATCATGACAGAGTTGAGCAACCTCTTTTTTTCTTTTTTACGTGATTTTATTTTTCTGAATTTCAGTTTTTGCCTTTTAAAGAAATTATATTTCTTGTCAGTGAGGCAGTGTGAAAAAGACCCCTGTATTTGGGTTTCTGTCATAATGCCAGGTTCACTAGATGTGTGACCTTAGGAATTCAGCTCAATCTTTTAAAGTCACAGCACCTTGTTGCTTACGTGGATGTTGCTCTTCAGTCTTTAAGGATGGTAATACTCCCTTGAAAGCTCTGCTTTAAGGATGAATTTCAAATCCTAGAAATTCGAAGGATAAATCTGAAGGATATTAGTGACATTCATCCCTGTTGTCTCTCCCTAATCCTTCACCAAATCCTGTCCCATCAAAATCTGGAGAGAGTATAAGCAAGACTGAGATTCCTGGCATCACAGAGCAGTCCCTTTACCCTGGCTCTAGTTCTGTCCTGGGGCATATGGCTGACTTTCTGCATTCATCTTCCTGAAAGGCAGCTTTATCAGTCTGCTAGGCCAGTCAGTGAAGCAGAGCTGGTTGGGCAATTCAGTAGCAAGAATGAAATAGAAGGCTGCTGGGAGGGCTCCACAGCTAACTATTTGTTGAGACCCTGCTCTGTATTCTTGAGTGCCTCGCACCCAGAAGTCAACAAGTCAGTCTCAGCTCTTATTGATATCATCAACTGTATATTTTTAACAGTGTCAATAGGGTCATAAAGAAAGGACATCCAGCTCCACCTGGGATATAGCCAATAAAACTTTACATGGTTCTGGGTCTTAAAGCTAAATAGGAGTTGACCAGGCAGCATGGCAAAGGGCCTTCCAAGTAGAAAGACTAGAAGAACAAGTGCTTGGAAAAGATATGGGAAAGATTTACAGCTTGTTACAATTATTCCTGCTTTCCAAAGAGTTTAGGGCTTCTTGAATGAATGGGTGAAAGTCACTCAGTCATGTCCAACCCTTTACAACCCCATAGGCTATACAGTCCATGGAATTCTCCAGGCCAGAATACTGGAGTGGATAGCCTTTTCCTTTTCCAGAAGATCTTCTTCCCAACCCAGGGATCGAACCCAGGTCTTCTCCATTGCAGGTGGATTCTTTACCAGCTGAGCCACAAGGGAAGCCCAAGAATAATGGAGTGGGTAGCCAGTCCCTGCTCCAGTGGGTCTTCCTGACCCACTGGAATTGAAGTGGGGTCTCCTGCATTGCAGGTGAATTCTTTACCAACCAAGCTATCAGGGAATATTAGTAACCCTGATTTTATAAACAATGATAGGACTTTCATGACAAGTAAGTGAAAATACAGGACATCTGGTTAAATTCGATATTCAAATAAATAAGAAATAAGGCTAGAATATAAGTCTGGCCCGTGAGATATTTGGGACACGCTTATATGAAACCCTTATTTGTTGTTTTTGAGAAATCCTGTTTTTATTGAGTGTGCTGTTTTGTCTCGCAACCCCAAACCAAAGGGCTGATCGTAGACTATTTTGTGCAGAACAGATGTCTTAAAAGAAGAGCAAAATTATGATCCTTAGCCCTGAGTTCTGTTTCAAAATCAGACCAACCAGACGACATCTTCAGAAGAGTTACTGACAAACTTTCTGTGAAGGGCCAGATAGTGAATACGTTAGGCTTTGGGGACTGTGTTGTCTCAGTGGCAGTTGTTCAGCTCTGCCTTTGTAGTGTGAAAGCAGCCAGTGCATCAGCAAATGAGCATGGCTGTGTTCCAATAAAACTTTATTTGCAACAGTAGGTAGAAAACCTACTGTCATGGTTTGCTATTCTCTGTCTTAGAAGTTGGTTCAAAAAGAAGTTTTTGTCATTGTAAAAGGCTACTTCCAATTCAGCAACAACAAAAACAAATGACTCAATTAAAATTGGATAAAGAACTTGAATAGACATTTCTCGGAAGATACACAAATGACCAATAAACACGGGAAAAGATGCTCAACATCACTATGATTAGGGAAATGCTAGTCAGGACCACAGTGAGATCTGAGCTCATACCCATCAGGTAGACTTTTATCAAAAATAAACAAACAAAAACAGCAGTTATAATCGTAGTCAAATTGCGGATAATTTGGAACCCTTGTGCATTGCTGATAGGAATGTAAAATGGTACAGTGTATGGTGGTTCCTCAAAAGCAAAACAAATTGAATTACCTTATGACCCCAAAATTCCACTCCTAGATATACAGCCAAAAGAATTGAAATCAAAGAATAGATATTTGTATGGCAATGTTCATATCATTATTCACAATAACCAGTAGGAGGACACAGCTTAAATGTCCACTCATGATTGAATGGATAAACTAAATACACACACATACACTGGAGTAATGAAATTCTGATAAATGTCATAACATACATAAACTTTGAAAACAGTATGCTAAGCAAAGTAAGCTAGACGTCAAATGACAAATCCTATGTGGTTGCACTTACATAAGATACTTAGCCAGATTCATAGATTCTGAAAGTGGAATAGTGGTTACCAGGAGCTGAGGGAGAGAAGAATGGAGAGTTGGTGAGTAGTATGCAAAGTCTCAGTTCAAGGCGATGGAGAATTCTGTAGATGGATGATAGTGGTGATTGCACAATGCTGTGAATATACTTCATGTCACTGAAGTGTACACTTAAAGATGGTTAAAATGGTACATTTCATGCTGTGTACATTTTACTACGGTAAAAAAGCTACTTGCAGAGGTTTACCTGAAGAATCATAAACTGCTTTAAGACAACCAGTGTGACCATATTCTATTTATTTCTAAACCGTAAACAATAGTACATGTTATAGTTGCTTACAAAATTTCAGTAAATACAGGAATAAATAAGGCATGATGTAACAAAGTTGAAAATGTCTTCCCGGGGCACAGACAAGTTAGTCTCCAGGTCTCACTGGAGAGCTTTCTCTCTCAAACACTATGGGTGGAGATTGTAACTTTGACTCTGGAATGTTGACTCCCATCTCTGTATTAAGGTGAGATATCCGTCTAGTCTGATGTCTGGGGCAAGGACCATGGTAGACACTCGGGATAGAGGATAGCATCACTGAGCCTGGTTCTCGTTCTCAAGGGTTTTTGATGGGCTGGAGAAAATCACGCTAATGAACCCTTCCTTGAGAGGCAGCTACACACATTTGTCGTCTCATGACAGGATTCCGTCACCCACTTTCTCTTTTCACCAGCTACCGTTTTTCACTTGCTTTTTAACCATGATCAATCCTTAGAAAAATTTTGTCGCTTTTTAAAAAATTCTCTGCCTTTTTCCACCAGAGCATGATAAAATGGGAGCAGAAAATCAGAGCCATAGAAGAGAAAAGCTGAAGGCTCAGTGATGTCATATGCCCTCAAATCCAGAGCAACTTACTACATCTAAACCCCAGACTCTTACTGTTTCTTTTTAAAAGGCAGCAGTGAAAATGATTCCTTGAGTTCTGGCAAGATTGATTTTCCAGAATGTTGAAATTACTCAGAATCATTGCTTCTGACTCTTGCCTATGGATGAAGCATTGTCGATGCGATTTAGAGATATCGTTATGTGAAAATGGATTTCATTTTATAGTAAATTGTCAAATAAAATCATCTGCCTNTCCTTGAGTTCTGGCAAGATTGATTTTCCAGAATGTTGAAATTACTCAGAATCATTGCTTCTGACTCTTGCCTATGGATGAAGCATTGTCGATGCGATTTAGAGATATCGTTATGTGAAAATGGATTTCATTTTATAGTAAATTGTCAAATAAAATCATCTGCCTGTGAGATATGCTAGATATAGGCCACTGGCAGAATTTTATGTGGATAGAGGGAGGCTGTTTTGGACTTACTGATATATTTGGCCAAAGTACTTCCTGCTGCTGCTGCTGCAAGTCGCTTCAGTCGTGTCTGACTCTGTGCAACCCCATAGATGGCAGCCCACGAGGCTCCCTCGTCCCTGGGATTCTCCAGGCAAGAACACTGGAGTGGGTTGCCATTTCCTTCTCCAATGCATGAAAGTGAAAAGGGAAAGTGAAGTTGCTCAGTCGTGTCCAACTCTTCGCGACCCCATGGACTGCAGCCCACCAGGCTTCTCCGTCCATGGGAGTTTCCAGACAAGAGCACTGGGTTGCCATTGCCTTCTCCAAAAGTGCTCCCTGTTGTGTGATAAATGATCTAGCTATGTATTACTGATGCCAGAAACACAAACAACACGCACACATACATGACTTAAGTGTGTGCTCTTTTCATTCATATGCATAGTTATGTAATAGATATGTCTCAACATATTTTTTCACTTGATTTTCCCACTACCTTTTTTTAAAATATAAATTTATTTATTTCAATTGGAGGTTAATTACTTTCCAATATTGTATTGGTTTTGCCATACATCAACATGAATCCGCCACAGGTATACACGTGTTCCCCATCCTGAACCCTCCTCCCTCCCCGTACCGTCCCTGTGGGTCATCTCAGTGCCTCTAAAATGAAAACTTTCCTTTCTAAGAGCAATATTCAAAGCTTTTAATTTTTTTTCAGGAGTGAAAAATGTGAGTGTTAGCCTCTGCTTTGCTTACTAGTCCCCTCTCTACCCACTTTTGCTCATTTAGTCACATTCATTACTACCACCACTCCTGAGAGAGGTCATGGCCTGTCTCCTCTGGAACTCTGCAGCCATGTTCACCATCCGCAATTCCATGTCGCTTCCACTGGGGTGGCAATGGAGGAACCTTTTGTAAAACACTAATTTCCTCTGGCTGCCCCTCTGACTTAATAATTAGTAAAGGGGCAGCCCATGGGTTGCTCAGTACATGACCTGGGCTTATCTTTTCAGGTGACTCTCCTATCACACCCCTAACACTCATTTCTCTCCATGCAGACTGATCACATTCATTCTGCAAAAAATTCTATGGTCTCCCTTGCTCCATGCATTTGCTCCTGCTGTTCCACCTTCCGGGAATACTTTTCCACTTTCTGTTTGACTGGTTAAATCCTAGGAGCATACTGTAGTGGGAAGAGATCAGACTTTGAGTTTGGCTGAGCTATTCACCTCACTGCCTAGTGAATATTATGTGCCTCTGGCTCCTCATCTGCAAAATAACTTAGAAATGCCTACCTTTGAGGGTTCTTCTGCATTTAATAAGATAGCATACGAAAAAGCATTGGGACTTGGCAGCAGTTGCTCCATTAATAGTTTTTCTCGTTATTCATAGTATTGGTGTTATTCATAATGTTCACTTTATGTTTATTGATTATACTGCCTAGATAGTCAGCATCTCTTTCTTGCCATCACTCATATAGGGACATTAAGGGGACTCTTTATTCCCTCTTATATCCACCTAGTTCACTAGAGAAGGGAGCCAAGCCTCTGGCCAAGGTGATGATCAGTGAGACAAGCTTCTTGCTCAGTGTACATGCCACGTGGATGTGAAGGTGACCAAACTTTCTAAATACACCTGGTGTCTGGAAATACATTCTGTAGTCCGTCCACGTGTCTTAATGTACCTCTGTTTTATTTGAGTGTTTATTCATATGTAATTCTAACACCTGATGTTTAGGGAAAATAAATGAAGCTACACTGCTTTTTAAAATGTACTTTGTAGCCTCGGATGTGTGTGAGTGTGAGAGAGAACCCTGACATAACAAAGGTTTATTTCAATTACTGCATAGTTATATAGTTTATTTATATTTACTATTCTTTATCCCAGAAAAAGATTTAAGATGGCTTTATAGAAACACTACCCAATCTGTCTCATTACCACAGACAGTTGAAAAATACTGTAATGATATCTTCATGGGATCCATTTATGCTATGGAAACTCTAAATGGTATACTTATTTTCTCTCATTTTTCATTTTAATGTTTATACTTTCATTTTTTCTTAGCTAATTTTTCATGTATTTAATGAATCACATTTCCTCAGATGATCAAGGCTCCTTCTCCTCAGATGACCCTTCCCTACAGATTGTTTTGTCTGCTGGAACAATCTCCCTCCTCCATAGGCTTGCAGAAATCATTTCATAAATCCAAGGCCTTTCAGAACTCCCCAGTACCTATTAGATGGACACCAAGTCCCTGAACGTGGCATTTTTAGGATCCTCCAGCTATATAGTGCTAGTCCCCTGCATTAATTTGTTTTATATACATTGATTGAATGCCAGCGGTATCCTATATGCTGGGGTACTGCAAGCAATACTGTGATAAACTGGACGATGGTTCTAAGTAGCTTACTAGTGTAAAGGGGGAGATAAGATAAATATGGTCCAAAGAATAGGAAGGAGAGATAATTTCTGATTGTGTGGTGTGTGTATGGGAAGTGGTGACCAGACAACTCTGTTATGCACATGTAGTAGGTGCCTACTCACTGTGATAGGCACATGGATGGAAGATGGGATGACCCAAGCTGTTCTCGAGAGGTTAAGAAGGTAGAAGGGATTGCAATGGGTCCTTAGGCAGTGGGTCTGCTCTACATAAGGAAATAACATGTAATTGACCAAAGGAGTTGCAGGGAGGGGTGGACCACAGGTGCCTTTAGGGATCATCAGTGAGAATAGGGTGCAGACAACCACAAATGGAGAAACTGGTAGAGAATCAACAGGATTATCTGAGAGGAAGGGACGATTAAAGATGCCAATACAGTTTCCAGTCTGGCACAAAGGCGCTCCTAGTATGAACAGAAGGGAAATCAAGAGGGGTCTTAGGAGAAGAGCTTTGGACAACTTGACTTTGAGGTCCCCAGTGGGTCATTCCAAGGGAGCATTCTAAGATTGCATAGGGGAGAGTGTAGACTTTTGCTGGAGTGGTGTGGAGTTGACAGATGGGGCTCTCTGGCCTGGAAGGCATGGCCAAGCCAGAGGCAGGAGTGGGGTTGCTCAGGCAGAGTGTGTGGAAAGGGGATCATTTTCTTCTCACCTTTTGGCCCTGTGTTACAGAGCCCACCTGGAGCTGCCACCTGTGCTCTGGTTTTGCTCTCCACCCACCTTTGGCAGCTTCTTTTTCACTTAAGTGCACCAGATGGCTGCTGAGTTCCCAGGTATTTCTTTATCATGAGCCACATACTGGGCACTTAGCTTGATACTACAGCAATGGGTCTTTATGGTACCGTTGAAGCCCCAGCCCCACTGACCTTTCTTTTTTCTTAAGCTATGTAGCATATCCTGCTTAATGTCTGACATTTAGCACAATGACTCCTGATATTTGTATTCATCTTTGTTGGATTTGTTGGATACCAGGCTTCCATTGGGGTTCAATGGTAAAGCATCTGCCTTCAATGCAGGAGACCTGGGTTCAATCTTTGAGTCGGAAAGATCCCCTGGAGAAGGAAATGACAACTCACTCTAGTATTCTTGCCTGATAAATCTCATGGACAGAAGAGTATGGTGGGCTACAGTCGATGGGGTCTCAAAGTGTTCTTAGATACCAGGCATCTCCCCGTCTAAACAGTGTGTTCCTTGAGAATGTTCTCCTCTAGTTCGAGTTCCCCCAAATCCTAACACAGTGATTTGTATATAGTTGGTCTTCTTTCAAAGACTATGTGAGTCTGCTTTTGTTTTCTAATATTCTCTCCCCTGCCCCATTGCTACCCAATTCTTGATCTCTATTGGTACCACTTCTTACATATCAAACTTCTAGTTTGATGCCTCAAAAGTCTAGATGAAAATATAACTTGTTATGACTCAAAAATTATAGAGAGAATTTTAATAGATACTTCTGCTCTTCCTGTCATTCAAAAAATTAAAGTGCTTTCTACATGCTAAATATATGAAGATGCTATAAACACCACAGTGAAGAATGATGTGATAATTAATACCTCAGTAATTAAACACCCAGCTCAGTCCATGGTGGGTGCCTTGGTGCAGTTGCCAATGTTAAAATCCTTCTCCTTTTGTTACACTGACAACACTATAAGAGGAATCTGAATTATTTTTTCTTAAAGATATGAGACCATGGGGTCATAAACTTGAGATCTTTGAGGGCAGCATATACTTGTCTGGCAAAGGATAAAATAATTCTTTCTAAGGAGCAACTGTGAGTAAGTGAGAGGGCATCCATGACACTGTCTTAATAGGGTCTTGGGTAGAGTCTGATTAGTGGAAAAGTAGGATAGACAGTGGCCTCTGCAGACAAAGGTTGTCAGAGGACATGCTTGCTTTCTTGGGCTGTATCGTCATTCTACAGATGATGAAATTCAGCATTGGCAAAGAGACGCTGAGGCCTACAATGCTCTAGGCCATTTACCATATAACATCATCCTCCCCGGCACCTACACGCCTTATTCAGAAGAAGGAAAAGTATTTCAAAGGTCCTTATTACAAGACACGTGGTAGAAAGTACACAGCCATTTCTAATTTCTCATGTGCTAGAAAGAAAGAAAATACACGTAAGTATTTACTTTCAGTTTACTCACCCAGCAAAAAACTGAATGTTGATTTCTCAACCTACCAAGCTAAATGTCATTACTCTTCACACCTTTGGATTTTCACAAACGTCACATCTCTGCCAAGGAAGAACTTTACTCACATTTTCGAATAAGACTGTCTCTGCTCAAGATGGAACCCCTAAACCTGGGTGACTAATACCAAGTCTTTTGAATTTCAGAACAAGCAGAGACTAATTCATGAATTTGTTCATTTTTCTTTCCCAGCTACAAAGCATTTGGTAGACATTAAGTTCTCAGTTAGCTCACACGTTGGCTTCCCCCGAGTGTTTTTAGTCTGGATATTAAATAGTCTGATACAGATGGTAGAAGGATTCTGGCTTTAAATTTAAATTTTAGATACTTTAATAGGCATGGCCCAGGTATATAGCACTGTGATTAATGGAGTGTCTGAAATTATGCATTATGTTCATGAAATTTAGATTGGCCTGTTTGCTTGGATCTATGCTCAGTTATACCCAAGGGAGAGAACTCTGCAGAAGGCCCAAATTTGAAACCAGGCTCTGTCTCTTAGCTACCGTATAAGTAAGTTTTGGAAACTTGTTTTCAACGTCTGTTTCTTCATTTAGAAAATAGGGACTATAATGATGCCTGCCTTTTAGGGATACCATGAACATCAAATACATATTTTGCTGGAGATCATATCCAATGGCCTTTCATCAGTTTTAATTATCTGTTGATATATAACAAATAACCCTCCTGGTTCCATAAATTAAGGTGATACTGGGTTACTGGCAGTTGATTCTGGCATGATTCTGGCAGTTGGCTGTGCTTGGCCAGGTAATTCTTTTACCCCTTGCTACTAATGGGATCATATGGAGGCTTTGGTGGTGTGGAGCATCCAAAGTGGCCCCCTCTCTCAGCTGGCAGTTGGTGCTGTCAGCCGATCGGTTGTGGCTGCCAACCTGGGTTCTTCATGTGGCCTCTCCATGAAATGTGACAGCTGGGTTCTGAGAGAGAGTGCTCCCAGTGCTCAAAGGGGAAGGAAACAAAACCAACCTTTCTTCATGAGGTCTGGAATTAAAAAGTCCCTGAATGTTGCATCAGTGTATTCTGCTCTCCCATGGCCACCCAGGTACAAGAGAATGGGAAACAGCCCCACCTCTTGCTTGGAGGAGCAGCATGTGTAAATGAGGTGGGGAGGAATTTGGGGGGCCACCACTGCATGCTTCATGTCACCTGATCACATAGAGAATGAAATCTAAAATCTTTACCCTGGCTTCTTGGGGTCTCTCCCTATCTCCCAACACCTCCATACTCTCTTCTTTCCCTCCCCTCCAGCCATACTGATCTTGTTCTTCTTCAGATATGCATGTTGTACGTCCATGTGGGGGTTCCAGTGTGTTCCTTTTTCCTGGAATATTCTTACTCTAGCTTTTAGCCTTGCTCACTGAAGTCACTTAGTACTTCACTCAGACACCACCTCTTAGAGGTTTTTCCTGACCATCTCATCAAAAACAAGTCATGAAAGTCTCTCCTCTATCATTATTTTGGTTTTCTTCATGTTTTTTAGTTTCTTCAAAAAGACTGTGAGATGAGAACATGTGAAGTAACTGAACACTTTAGTTTTCTTCCCTTACCAGCCACTACTGGGCATTCTGCTTCCTTTTGCATGCTGTCTTTTCTACTGGAAATAAGCTCCTTGAAGGCAGGGACATTCTTGTCTTTACTAGATATTTTTAGTGTATCTAAACCTAGTAGATCTTTATGTGTGGGCATACATACATACATATACATGCAGGAATGAACTGGATGAATGTGAAAGGACTTTGCAGCTTGTATAGAATATTGTTTTTGTGGACACAGTCCACTCTTCTTCTTTCTTGATGTATTCTTTTTATTCATGAAGACATTTACTGAAGGCATGCTCTCTGTAAGACTCTGTGTTCATGAGTAATTGCTTTAAGAATTAATATGGATTCATAGCATTTGATTTATAATTTGTTAGATTGTATTACACATGATAACCAAGTGTGGATTAATTCTCGCAGAGGGTTTTCATGTAATTGTCCTCCACAGATGTGCCTTTTAAATCCTACATTTCAACCTTGCTGTAACATGCCAAAAAATCACACGCCAGCTTTGCAATTAAATGCCTCAGTATGTTTATACCTGTACAGATTATCCTGGCCTGGAGGAGATAAAACTACTGTGTATTAAATGTCTGAAATGCCCCATGTATGTCTGTATCTTACCAGCTCCACAGCCCTGTGAAAGAGAACTTACCCCCAGTTTATAGATAAGAAAACAGAGGTTCCAAATGCCTTGATTCTTCCAGTTCTCTAGTGCTTAGCTCAGTATCTGGCTCACTGANATTATCCTGGCCTGGAGGAGATAAAACTGCTGTGTATTAAATGTCTGAAATGCCCCATGTATGTCTGTATCTTACCAGCTCCACAGCCCTGTGAAAGAGAACTTACCCCCAGTTTATAGATAAGAAAACAGAGGTTCCAAATGCCTTGATTCTTCCAGTTCTCTAGTGCTTAGCTAGGTATCTGGCTCACTGAGGTGCTCAATAAATATTTGTTAAATACTGAACAAAAGACAAGTTAACTAAATTGTTTTCTAAAAATATCACCCAGAAGGTGATAGATCTGAATTTGCACAGACCTGAATTTGAACCCAAGCTGAACACACTCCAGAGCTAAAATTATTTCCACCAGTCCAGAGCAAGTCCTGGTGGTCTTAGCATCAGTGTCAACTCTAAAAATTAGAGCAGAGGAGGGATCTTAGAGGTGAGAGATACAAATTCATTTTGAAAGTGGAATCGCATCAGGAAATAATATAATTATTCTGACAACATTTTATATTAGATGCTACAGTTGGTTCAATGTGGGACATCTGTTTAACATCATACACAAAATAAAACTTTCCCTTTGACATATTTGGTTCTTGAGTCTCCTGGAAAATGCTGGTGATCTACATCCTTTGAATATTAATGAAGCAAATTAGCTCCAAAAATGCCCTACTGTGTCTCAACTCCAGGAACCAACACGACTTATTAGACTCCTGTTGATTAGAAATGTTGAAGTGCGTTTTCTTTCTTTTCACTTTAATTAAGTGAAGTTGACAGGCTTTCTTGATTCCCAGTTGGCCAAGCCTGCTGAAGTGTGGAATGAAGGGAGAATGGTGCCTTCTTCTGGAAAACCTTTGTAGGGTTGCACTGGGTTGTATTCTGTCTTAAAGGACTCAAGGAAGCAATCAGTAAGTTTTAAGACAAATGGAATCCAGAGATTTTGGCTCTTGGGAGAAAAGGTAGAGAGACACAAAGAAGACAACCCCTCGTCTGATTGCAGGTGAGTGGGCGTGGAGACTACAATTTGGGTCAGGCTTACTGGCTGAGGGTCACAATACAGGGTAAGCCGTAAGCAGGATTTTGATTCTTCACCACCCAGTTGAACCATACCTAAAGACCGCAGTGATTCAGTGGCACTTACTTTTTCTGGTTGGATGGATCGATGCACAGCTGTAAATACCTCATGCAAGATCATAGCCGAGAACTCATCATCCAAGCTGCACGGAGCTGGGGAGGACATATACTTTGATTTCTGTCTTTTATTTCCAGTCTCACATAAAAGCATCCTAACCTTAAGTTGTACTATTTTTTGGTCAGTTTATAACCATATAAATATCTCCTGAGAGAGCAACCAACAATGGCGGGATATAATGACCTGGAGAAGGACAGTTTTGCAAGGTGTAGGGAAATTTATTACAAGGAGATCAGAAAAGAAGAGGTGTACCCCTATAGCCCAGGTCCTTAAAAGAGAGATGCCCTTTGGACTAAATCTGGAAAGATTCCAGCTAAGTGATTAAGGAAGGCATCTGAACCAATGATTTTCAGACATCACATTAGAAATGAACGTGTATGTGTGTAAGTGTAAACTATTATAGAATAGCTTCTATAGAATCATATAACCCAAAAGGTATCCTCCAGGGTCTAGACAATGTGATGTCTGCCTTTCCAGAAAAGCACCTATTTTCTCTTGAGGAATTGCTCATAACTTCCACCCCTATTGTTCAAGGGTGAACCCACAACTCTGGGGTGCACATTTGATGACCTGTCACTTCCTACAGGGGTCCCACATGACTGTGGCAGGGAAGCCTGAAAACTAGAGGGACATAGTGCTAGCTTCATGAAGTGAGAAAGGTCGCCTTTCCTCACACCTGACCCCAGCTCACATTGCCTGAACCCATTTGCCTCAGCAGTGGCTAAAATAAAAAGTGGAACTGAGAGGATGTGCCTGGGTGAACTTTCTAAGTGTGCTGTCAAACCTCCAAATAACCCCACATAGGCAGGTGGGAGGCTTCCCTGGTGGCTCAGTGGTAAAGAATCTGCCTGCAGTTCAGGAGTTGCAGGAGACAGGTTCGATCCCTGGGTCGGGAAGATCCCTTGGAGGAGGGCATGGCAAGCTACTCCAATATTCTTGCCTGGAGAATCCCACGGACAGAGGAGCCTGGGTGGGCCACAGTCCATAGGATCGCATGGAGTTGGACACGACTGAAGTGACTTAGCACACATACGGGTAGATGGGAAAACTGAGGCTCAGCAGGGGTGAACTCTGTGGCCCAGGACATACAGCTCACTCAGTAGGAGATTCAGGCCCCAGACCCCCTGTCTGTCTTTCTGGACAACCTTCTGAACGCACATATTTTACCTGCTCAATTGCTTTCGTTAAAGGCTAGATCTAAATTTGCCCCATTGCTAAGGGAAAGAATTCAGGAGCCAAACCTGATGATTGCTGAAGGAGAATAGCTGGATTTACCTGAAACCAACAATAAAAACCCCCAGTGAGAAATGTGTTATAATATTGATGGTTCGGCCAAAGGCGAGAGCTTATCAATTGTTTATTAAGTATCATCTTATCTCATAACCCTACAAGCATTGTTCCTTTCCCTCCCCCAGCTCCCAACCCACGTACACGCAGCTTTTACCAAAATAGCTTCAGGATGTTTTCTCCTCTTCTCTTTAAAGCCGGCACATATGGTAGAAGTGAGTATGGAGTCTTGGGGAAAGGGGGAAAACTGCTGTACATAAAATCGCTGTGGAAACTTAAGTCTTGGTGGAAGGGAAATATGAAAATAGCTTGGTTCCCATTGCCACCAGTGTACGAATTTCTTTTTGAATTTTTCTGCGGTTGAGCTGGGGTGGAGGAGATGAGTGCTTGGAGGACCACTGAATCCTTAATTATTCCTCTCTCGGGACTTATTGGCTAGGCCAGGGGACTTGTTCACTTCTGATTATTCATTTCTGTGGCATACCTTTGAGGCAGATTGTATACACATACGTTCCTGTGGCTTCTCTTCTCTGGTTATATTTATAAGTCTAAGCGTCCTTTTCATGCCCCATTGGAAAAGCCTCATGTGGCTGTTCTTGGCAAGGTTGCTTTGACAATACGAAATCAAGCAACGTGGGTAACTGCCTCTTGCTCCTGCTTTGGTTTAGGTAAATATTAGCAACTTGAGAATTGTCTGGAAGAAGAATAGTGCCACTTTGGAGTGTTGTGGAAGGAAGGGTTGGCAGAATTTCGCGTTGTCTCCTATTGTGTTTTTCTCATCTCTTCTGTGGGCTCTGTGACCTTGGGTAGGTTGCTGAGAGTGAAAAACTCCACTGACTACAGATGTTAAATAGAGTTAATAATCTCCACCCCACTCTCAGGGGCTCTAGGAGGGCAGAGTGAGGCAAATGCATTAGAAAAGGCCTTGTATACTGTTAAGTCCCTAGTAAACTGTTAAGTGCCATGCTGTCTGAGGTTCAGCAACTGCTAACATTTTTTCTCTTTGACCTTCAACAAAAGAAAAGCTAAGGGTGTGAATTTTTGTTGTAACTCAGTCAAGGCCATGATTTGGGAGAAGAGACTATCATCCAGCCATGTGCCCACATTATCCAAGGCTAAACCTAAAGAGTGGAGAGAAGTGATGTCTTTTGGCTTGTCTTTGGGAACCAGCATGATAGTAAAGTTGTTTGGTCATTTGCCGTGTGCCAGGTTCTGTGCTCAATGTTTTCTGTACATTCCTCATGTGTGCTATCAACATGAACAACAGGGAGGGGGATGCAATGAGATACAGTCACAAAGCCAGTGAACCAACCACTAGAGTAAGGTGGATGTAGACGGCAGAGCACTCATTTATCCCACTAATGTTTGTGGAGCCCCTACTGTGTGCCAGACACTCTCCTGTGTAGCATGCATCTTCATGTTTGTTATTGAGACTGAGGCATGACGACATATGGCCGTGCAGAGAGAGGCAGCTGTGAGGCTATACGGTGGGTAAATCCTGGAAAAAGCGTCTGTTTCCTACTCTAGGCTGGGGAGCCCGGCCTTCATTTTGCAAATCAAAACCCAGGCCAAAGGCTTGGAGCTGCTTGAAGATCAGTCCTCAGAGGTCACTAAATGCTGCTAAGTGAGTGTTTCCATTTTCCATCTGTCATTCTAATCACAGACCCTGTGCTTTTTTCAGTCACAGCAAGCTCCCACCTCTGGGGACGTGGGAGCAGACAGGACCCCTCTTTGCCAGCTCTTTGTTAAATGTGATTCTCTGAAAGCTCTTCTGCAAACTCAGAAGGAAGCTGGAGCTGCTGGCCTGGGCTCAAGCTCCCAACAGCAGTGGCTCCAAGATGTCATGTGGTCTCCAGTAATTAGGCCCGCCAAACCCATCACCAAGGAGAGCCAGCGCACTTAGGCAATTAGTGATGATTTGGCTAGTGTCCACTGTTACCAGATGGCCTCCACAAGTCTCCTGCTTTCTCAGAGCATTTATGCATGAAGGCAAAAAACATGTCCTTCAAAGGCGTGGACAGAGTAAGCATTCTAGACATGCAGTGGGAAGAAAAGATATGCACTCTTTATCAACATCAATTACAGGCAGGCTTGGAGGCTAGACGTTCCCTGTGTTATTATGTCTCATATATATAACTCTCACATCATCTGTATGGAGTAACTGCTAAGATTATGTTCATTTTACTTGAGAGAAAACTAAGGCTTTGAGAGCATGTCCAAAGTCAACCAATAAAAATATTTAAAGCTGGGATTCAAATTCGGTTTTGTTTGACTACAAAGCACACTCTGGAATCACGTAGGCCATTCTGTGCTAATGTGGTAGGAAGACCTCCTTTAAATATGTCCCTTTCCCATCTTAGATTATGCCCCTCTGTTACATGCTTTTGTAGCACATATGAAGTCTTTTATTTATAGCTGTAACTGTCATATGTTTAAGGCCTATGTTCCCCATTCAATTCAGTCAAGACAGGGCCTTGTTTTCTTCATCACTTTGTCCACAACTCTCTGCATTGTGCCTGGTATATAAAAAGTGATCACCAACTACTTGTTGAGTGAATTAATGAAAGCAAACAGGCAAGAAAGAGAGTAAAGAAAGAAGACACAACTCATGAGAATATGAAAACATAATTGGGTTTCATATTTGAAAATATGTAACAGTGGTTTCTGGTTAACCAGGTCTCTGTAAGAACTGACTCATTGGAAAAGACCCTAATGGTGGGAAATACTGAAGGCAGGAGGATAAGGGGACGACAAAGGATGAGCTGGTTGAATGGCCTCACCAACTCAATGGACATGAGTTTGAGCAAGCTCTGGGAGTTGATGATGGACCGGGAAGCCTGCCTTGCTGCAGTCCATGGAGGTCACAAAGAATGGGACATGGCTGGGCAACTTAACTGAACTGAGTTCTCTGCAAGGGGGAGAAATTGCTCTGATTTGCAGCACTTGTCAGTTTCCATGGAGTAAATACTACCATCATGACCAGTTTCAAACTACAAACATGTTGTCATTGAATGCAGAGTTGGGAAGAGATGCGCAGTACTGGCTCTTGCCAGATCCAGCAGGACTTTGTCAGGTCAGTGAGAATCCAGAGGAAGTCAGTCTCCTATCTGATTTTCGTTTTCCCCTATCTGTAGATTGAAGAGTCTAGACTATTGATTTCCATATTCTCTCTCTCAACTATGACACTCTTTAAGCAGACATATGATGCTTTCCATTCTCTCACTTGGTTGGGGTGATAGGAGTGAGGAGGAGGGATGATGAAGGACTGAACTTCCATCAGACAAGAGTGAGGGTTCAGACCGATGCGCTGCTATAAAACCTTGGCTCCTTGCTTGCCTTTCTCAGAAATATCTCCCAGTGCTTTAAAAATAGGTCACATTTTTACATCCAAATGAAGGAATCAGCCTGTTTGCATCCCAAGTAAAATACAACTGCATGTCACCCATTTCTGAAGTCAAGCTTCAGTGGATTTTGGAAAGCTAGAGGCTTAGCATTAGAAATCAGCTAAGTAGAAAGCATCCTGTTACAAAGTGCTAGATAGCCATAGAGAGACTTACGGTTTCTCTGTTTGAGGAAGACAGATGGGTGCAATGAGAGCAAGGTGATGCCCCTATTTCATGCCCTCTGCTTACTTAACCACCTCTTCTCTTCTTTTACCTTTTATAGTACACAGGCTTTTCATTACAATGTGAACTCAGGATGTTGCAGAATAGTTTAGGAAGAACAGGAAACTGTTATTGGGATTGTAATCTGTAAGAGTTTCATTTCTGCCTTTGCAATATTTTGAATGGGTGATCACTTGGTCTTAACATCTCAGTATCTCAGGACTGCTAAGTCACTAGTTCAAGTGTTCATTCTGCAGACAATTGATAAACAGTCTTTCTAGAAATAGACATTCTTTCAAGTAAAGTCACTGTGATTAGAACAGTTCTGCACAGACAGTCTATTTCAAGAGCTGTGGAGGCAGAGGATGAGCTGTAGACTTCTGCCCTCTTCTGGGGCGCAGTGAAAACTGGATCATTCAGAATGCTGGTAGTCACTCAGGCTAATTAGATCTTTGGCCTTGAAGTTTGTCTCCACTCCTTGCTCAGTCACTCAGTTGTGTCTGACTGTTTATGACCCCTTGGACTATGGCCTATCAGACTCCTCTGTCCATAGGACTTTCCAGGCAGGAATACTGGAGTGGATTGCCATTTCCTTCTCCAGGGCTCCACCCATTAGTCTATATGTATAGTGCATGCATTTCAAATTCAGATGTAAGGCATCTGTTGAACCACCAGTATTTGTCAGGCATTTTGGAGGGGTAAGAACAGGGAATAGATAAAAACCAACTTTGCTCCAGGAGTCCTCAGTATGGTACCAGAGGACAGAGAGATAAATGAGTAGTCAAGGAGGACTGTGACTTGAATAGAAATAGAAATGTGTAGGAGAAGCACAGATCTTTGGGACATGCAGTAGGGAGAGAAGCCTCTGGAGTCAGATCAAATTTCTTTACTATCTATGTGACATTAAGGGCTTCCCTAGTGGCTCAGAGGGTAAATGATATGCCTGCAATGAGGGAGACTTGTGTTTGATCCCTGGATCAGGAAAATCCCCTGGAGAGAATGTGACCTTAAAGAAGTTCCTTTACCCTATAAGCTTCTGTTTTCCTATATACAAAAAGGAGAATAATAGTTATGGCTGTCGATCAAATTGTTTTGAGGATTAGTTGAGATGATACAAGTGGAACACTCATATAGTCTGACATATAGTGAGCACTCAGTAGATATCAGTTGTTTTTGGTTATTTTCCTTTGAGTCATATTTGGGGTGGGGTAAATGGGAGTGGTTATGGGTAGAGGTGGGGATGGGAAAGGGAACTGCAGGCAGAGTGACAAAGACATGAAGATGTGAAAGACCATCACGCATATGTGGATGATATTTAATAGGCCAGATTCATCCGACAAATAGTGGGAAATGTGAAGAAATGGATTTTTAAAACAGGAGACTGGAACAAGCTTGAAAAGGACCGACAAGACTGAGTAAAGAAAAAGTAACCTCACCTGAAGGCAACAGGACCCTCTGGCATTTTTATGGCGACACTCACATCTGCTTGGGTGACACTGTGAATGGGAGAGGGGAGTAGTTCTGAGGCAGGGAGTCTACTGAGGGGCTTGTATCTAGAAATACACATTAGGAGACCATTGGTGTTGAATGGCAGTTGACACCATGGGGGTGGGAGAAAGACTCCCACAAATAAATGTAGCAAATCAATGATAAAGGCTTAGGGAACCCCGTATTTCAGAAATGCCAGCAAAATGAGTACTGAAACTAACAAAAGAGATAGCAGGGCAGCCATCACAGATCTAGGATGAGAGAGAGAGATCAGGCTTCATGAAGACAAGGAAAAAGGATGTTTCTGGAAGGGTGGAGGGGGTTAGCATTGTCAGATACCACTGGGACGCCAAGTCGGCTGAGACTTGAAAAGGGGCCAAGAATTGAAGCAATTAGTGGTTCATTGATGGTCTAATTAGAGCAGTTTGATTGGAGTCCTAGATTATAGCTGAAAAAAAAGGGGGCAGAGAGGGAAAGAAAATGAAGTAGCGAGTGTATACAACTCTTCAAGGAACTAGAAACTAAGGGATGAAGAGACAAAGTTAAGTTTGGGGCAGTGTAAATTGGAAGTTAAATCTCTTAAAAAGATTGGGATGTTCCAATGCTTTTAAAGAGGTTTGGTTAAGAAAGAGGAGTTGAAAAGAGAGGATAGAGGTCTGCAGAGCTTAGAGAAGAGCAGATTGAAAGCTGGAAGTAGAGAAGTTGCTGATGGGAGAGGAGACTGTCTTCCCTGGGTCAGGAGGGAGACAAATAAGAACACATAGGAGAATGCTTAAATTGGAGGTGGTGGCATCCTGGCCTGCATTTCCTCTGTGGAAAACAACAAGCGGTCTTGTGAGTGGAGGGAAGTACAGGTGGATACTGAATACTTGAGTCGATCAGTAAGTTTGGGAGCAGCCCCATGGACAATGAAATGTGAATAGAGATCAAGGAGAAGACTTAAAAACATTGTCAAAGCAGAAAATTTGATACAGCCAAGATGGCTTCATTTTGATTTTTTTTTCTAGCATTTTGTGGGCATCCTGGGAGAATCTGTAGAGAAAATATATATGTGGGATGGATTCAGGTGAAGACTGACAAGAGGACACGGCAGGAGGCTGTAGGGTAGAGGCGTGGGATCTCCAAAGGGTTTTTACTGGCGTGGCTATTAGTGCAGACTGTCAGGGGAGGAAGAAGAGGTGGGCAGGGCTCAGAGGCTGGTATACAGGCACAGCAGGGAACAGAGAAATGTGAGGATGTCCTCCTTGCCATCTTCCCTCCCCATCATCCCCTCAAGATGCCACCATACCATCTGTGTGTGTGTTTCCATCAGCAGTGGACTTAAGCAGGAGAGCAAAGTAATCAGTGCTGAAAAACAGCACTCCGGAACATCCTATGGCAGTGGAGGTAATGCTGTTTATTCACTGTATACCTTCTACTAGAGCCTTTTAGAGTGACGCAGTATTGCCATGAAAATGGAACACTCCCTTCATCCAATAATCTTACAATTTGATGTCTAGCCTCTCTGGAGGGAGCCTACCTTTATTTTCCTCTGTACTTCTTCCCCATTTTACAAGTATATTCACAAATTCAAGCAAGCAAAATGTTCCCGTGAGGTGTCTTAGTGGTCAAAAGAGGAACTTGCCAAAGTAGCTTGGCAGGTTCTGTGGACACTGATCTACGCATGCTTGTTTTACAAATGATCTCAGAAATTCCTCCAGTGGCAAATTCCANCTGTTTTTTAATATGCTGTCTAGGTTGGTCATAGCTTTCCTTCTGAGGAGCAAGCATCTTTTAATTTTATGGCTGCAGTCACCATCTGCAGGGATTTGGAGCCTCCAAAAATAGTCTTTCACTGTTTCTATGGTTTCTGCATCTATTTCCCATGAAGTGATGGGACGAGATGCCATGATCTGAGTTTATGTGATGTTGAGCTTTAAGCCAACTTTTTCACTCTGGTCTTTCACTTTTATCAAGAGACTCTTTAGTTCTTCTTTGTTTTCTGCCATAAGGGTGGTGTCATCTGCGTATCTGAGGTTATTGATATTTCTCCTGGCAATCTTGATTCCAGCTTGTGCTTCATCTAGCCCAGCATTTTGCATGATATTATCTGTATATGAGTTAAATAAGCAGGGTGGTAATATACAGTCTTGATGTACTCCTTTCCCAATTTGGAACCAGTCCATTGTTCCATGTTTAGATCTAACTGTAACAGTCCTACAAAAGTTTAAATCTTTACATGCTTTGTTTTTCTCTTTAACTATTCATTGTTTAATTATAACATTTTTGTGCTGCTACCAAGGCGTGTAACCTTTTACCAAACAAACTTTTTAAAGAACATAGTTGTTATTAGAAGATATATTTGTTATTATAAACTGTGACATACTGGAGAAGGAAATGGCAACCCACTCTGGTATTCTTGCCTGGAGAATCTCCATGGACCGAGGTATCTGGAGGGCTACAGCCCATGGGGTCTCAAAGAGTCGAGCACAACTGAACAACTAAGCACATAACAAAAAATCGTTTTGGAAAGTTAAATTTTCTCTGTTAGGCTATAGGGGCTCCCCTGATGGCTCAGATGGTAAAGAGTCTGCCTGGAATGCAGGAAACTGGAGTTTGATCCCTGGGTTGGGAAGATCCCCTGGAGAAGGAAATGGCAACCCACTCCAGTATTCTTGTTTGGAGAATTCCATGAATGCAGGACGCTGGTGGGCTACAGTCTAGGGTCACAGAAAGTCGGACACAACTGAGCGACTTTCGCTTTTCTTAGACTATGAATGATCTCAAAGCCTCATGGAGATTAACCTGCCATGCTGAGAATAAACAAACTATTTATTGATCTACAACTATACATGGTTACGTTTCACTCTAAGGGAGCAGTTTATCTTTCACTACTCTTGATAGCCATTATGACAAGTATGAGGTGATACCTCATTGTGGTTTTGATTTGCATTTCTTTAATAATTAGCAAAGTTGAACATCCTGTCTTGTGCCTGTTAACCATCTGTGTGTCTTTGAAGAAATCTCTCTTTAGGTTTCCTGCCTATTTAGATTTGGTTGTGTTATTTTCCAGTACTGAGTTGAATGAGCTTTTGTTATTTTGGTTACTAACCCCTTGTCAGCCACATTTATTTGAAAATATTTTCTACCATTCTGTGGGTTGTCTTTTCATTTTGTTAATGGTTTCCTATCCTGTAAAAAAGTTTTTAAGTTTGACTCTTGAGAATCCCTTGGACTGCAAGGAGATCCAACCAGTCCATCCTAAAGGAGATCAGCCCTGGGATTTCTTTGGAAGGAATGATACTAAAGCTGAAACTCCAGTACTTTGGCCACCTCAGGTGAAGAGTTGAGTCATTGGAAAAGACTCTGATGCTGGGAGGGACTGGGGGCAGGAGGAGAAGGGGACGACCGAGGATGAGATGGCTGGATGACATCACTGACTCGATGGGCGTGAGTCTGAGTGAACTCCGGGAGTTAGTGATGGACAGGGAGGCCTGGCGTGCTGCGATTCATGGGATTGCAAAGAGTCGGACACAACTGAGCAACTGAACTGAACTGAGGTCCCATTTGTTTGCTTTTATTTCTTTTGCCTTGGGAGACTGATCTAAGAAACTGTTTCTACAGTTTATACTCAAGAACATTTTGCCTATGTTCTCTTCTGGTGTCATATCTTATATTTAGGTCTTTAAGCCATTTTGGGTTTATTTTTATGTACAGTATGAGTGACTTCTAATTTCTTTAATTTACATGTAGCTGTCCAGCTTTCCTGACATCACTTATTGAAGAGACTATCTTTTCTCTGCTGTATATTCTTGCCTCCTTTGTCATAGATTAATTGACTATAGATATTACCCATTAACTTTTAAGTGGCAAACCTGAGGTTTAATATGTGACTGCTGTGACATAAATTTGTGCAATCAGTCATGAATTTTTTCTATTTCCACTTTTTGAATTTTCATTTTATTATTTTTAATTGAAGTAATTTACTCACAATACTATGTTAGCTCCAGGTGTGCATCATAGTGATTTGATATTTCTATGCATTACCAGATGATCACTACCATAAGTCTCAGTCAGTTCAGTCGCTCAGTTGTGTCTGACTCTTTGCAACCCCATGAATCACAGTATGCCAAGCCTTCCTGTCCATCACCAACTCCTGGAGTTCACCCAAACTCATGTCCTTTGAGTTGGTGATGGCATCCAGCCATCTCATCCTCTGTCGTCCCCTTCTCCTCATGCCCCTAATCCCTCCCACCATCAGGGTCTTTTCCAATGAGTCAACTCTTCGCATGAGGTGGCCCAAGTACTGGAGTTTCAGCTTCAACATCAGTCCCTCCAATGAACACCCAGGACTGATCTCCTTTAGGATGGACTGGTTGGATCTCCTTACAGTCCAAGGGACTCTCAAGAGTCCTTTCCAATACCACAGTTCAAAAGCATCAATTCTTCGGGACTCAGCTTTCTTCACAGTCCCAACTCTTACATCCATACATGACCACTGGAAAAACCATTGCCTTGACTAGATGGACCTTTGTTGACAAAGTAATGTCTCTGATTTTCAATATGCTGTCTAGGTTGGTCATAACTTTCCTTCCAAGGAATAAACGTGTTTTGATTTCATGGCTGCAGTCACCATCTGCAGTGATTTTGAAGCCCGAAAAATAAAGTCTGACACTGTTTCCACTGTTTCCCCATCTATCTGCCATGAAGTGACGGGACCAGGTGCCATGATCTTCGTTTTCTGAATGTTGAGCTTTAAGCCAACTTTTTCACTCTCCTCTTTCACTTTCATTAAGAGGCTCTTTAGTTTCTCTTCACTTTCTGCCATAAAGGTGGTGTCATCTGCATATCTGAGGTTATTGAGATTTCTCCCAGCAATCTTGATTCCAGCTTGTGCTTCTTCCAGTCCAGCATTTCTTATGATGTATTCTGCGTATAAGTTAAATAAGCAGGGTGACAATATACAGCCTTGACATACTCCTTTTCCTATTTGGAACCAATCTGTTGTTCCATGTCCATTTCTATCTGTTGCTTCCTGACTTGCAGTTACCATCTATTACCATGCAACATTTTTATATTATTTTTGTCTGTAGATTTCATCACTGTGACTCATTTATTTTGTAACTGCAAGTTTGTACTTAATTTCTCTCACTGATTTTTCTCATACCACACCTCCTCTCTAGCAACCACCTATTCACTGTATCTGTGAGTCTGTTTTTGTTTTGCTTTGGTTGTTTTTATTTCTTAGATTCCACATTTATGTGAAATAATACAGTGTCTGTCTTTCACTTTCAGATGTACTTGACTTAGTATATTACCCTGTAGTTCCGTCTTTGTTGTGCGTGTGAGTGTGTGTGTGACATCTTCTTTTTCCATGCATGTATTGCTATATACCTAGGTTCTACTGTTGCTTTCATAACTTGGCTGTTGTAAGTAATGCTTCAATTAACATAAGGATTCATATATCTTTTAAAATTTTCATTTTTTCTTAAAAAAAAATACCTAGAAGTGATATAGCTGGATTATATGATAGTTCTATTTTTAATTTTTGGAGGAACTTCTATGCTCTTTTCCATTGTGGCTGCACCAATTTATAGTCCCCCCAACAGTAGTGTTCAATTTTCTCCACATAGTTGCCAACACTTATCTTTTTGATAATAGTCATTCTGATAGATGTGAGGTGATATCTTTGTGGTTTTGATTTGCATTTTCCTGATAATTAGTAATGTTAAGCATCTTTTCAGATATCTGTTGACCCTCTGTATGTCTTCTTTGGAAAAATATGTTTTTTTAAATCTGATTTTTCTCTCTTTTTGATGTTGAGTTGTCTGAGTCATTTTCATAATTTGGATGTTAACCTGTTATCAGATATATCATTTGCAAAAATCTTCTGCCATTCAGTATGTGATCTGTTTATTTCCTTGATAGTTTCTTCCCTATGCAAAATATTTTTAATCTGTATTTGTCTTATTTATTTTTATTTTTGTTTCTCTTGCCTAAGACATAGGAAAAAAAAAAAAAAAAAAAGAAAGAAATATTGCTGAGATAATACTGCCTATGACTTCTTCTAGGAGTTTTATGATTTCAGGTTTATGTTTAAGTGTTTAATCTGGTTTATATTTTTATATGGTATGAGAGAGTCCAGTTTGTTACTTTTGCATGTAGTTGTCTAGTGTTCCTGACACTGTTTATTGAATAGGCTGTCTTTTCCTCACTGTACATTCTTACCTCCTTTGTCATAGATTAACTGCACAATAAATAAATGTGGGTTATTTTGTTCCATTGATATGTGTGTTTGTTTTTGTGTAGATACTATATTGTTTTTGTGTAGATACTATATTGTTTTGATTACTGTAGCTTTAAAGGATAGTTTGAAATTAGGAAGCACCGCACCTTGAGCTTTGTTCTTTCTAAAGATCATTTTGGCAAGCTTCAGTCTTTTGTGTTTTTATACATATTTTAAAGTTATTTTTCTAGTTCTCTGAAAAATGCCTTTGGTGTTTTGATAGGAATTGCATTGAATCCATAGAGTGCCTTGGGTAGTCTAGTCATTTTAACAATATCATTTCCTCCAGCCCATGAGCATGGCATACTTTTCCATTTGTTTGTGTCATCTTTAACTTCTTTCATCAGTGTTTTATAGTTTTTCAAGTATAAGGCTTTTATCTCCTTGGTTAGATTTGTGTCTTGGTATTTTATTCTTTTTGATGCAGTTGTAAATGGTATTGTTTTCTTAATTTCTCTTCCTGGGGCAGCTCATTGTTAGTGTTTAGAAATGCAATGCATCTGTTGATTACTTTTATAACCCGCAACTTTACTGAATTCATTTATTAATGCTAATGGTTTTGGTGGTGTCTTTAGGATTTTCTTTATGTGGTGTCATGTCATTGGGCAACAATGACTGTTTTACCTTATCCTTTCTAGTTTGGGTCTTTATTACCCTTTTCCTTGTCTGATTGTTATAAATAGAATTTCCAACACTATGTTGAGCATTCATGATGAGAGTAGGTGTTCTTGTCTTGTTCCTGATCTTAGAGGAAATGCTTTAAACTTTTTGCCATTGAAAATGATGTTAGTTATGGGCCTGTCATACATGGCCTTTATTACATTGCTGTATGGTCCTTCAGTAACCATTTTACTGAGGTTTTTTTAAAATCATAAGTAGATGTTGAATTTTGTCAAATGCTTCTGCATCTTCTGTTGATATGATTGATAAGATATTTTATTCTTCAATTTGTTAATGTTTTGCATCACATTGACAATCTTACAAATATTGAACCATCCTTGTATCCTTGGGATATATTCCACTTAATCATGGTGTATGATCCTTTCAATATACTGTTGAATTCAGTTTGATAATATTTCTTTGAGAATCTTTTCATCTGTGTTCATCAGTGGTAGTGGCCCAGGGCTGGTGCCAGTCCCCAGGTGTGTGGGGGGATGTGAGTCCCCGTGCTACTGGCTGCTTGGCCTCGGTGTCCTGGGTTTGGTACTGACTGACTATTGGGTGGGTGAGCCTCCAGTGCTAATAGACTAGTGTGAGGACTCCAAAGTCGTGTTTTCCAGCCCCACTCTCCTTGTAGTGGAGAGCATGCTCCTTTCAAACTGCCGCCTCTGCACTGGGACTCAGAGCATGTGAGATTTTGAGTGATCCCATTACAAGTGGAGTCTCTGTTTCCTGAAGCTTTCTATCAAACCCCACTTGCCTTCAAACCAGACATTCTCGGGGCTTGTCTTCCCAGTGCAGGGGAAACATGCTGGGGATGGGGGAGCCCAACGTGGGTCTCAGACCCCTCGCTCCTTGGGAAGAACATCTGCAGCTGTGATTATTGTCTCATTTGTGGGTTGCCTAACTTGGCATTCGGGTCTTATCTAAACTGCTGCTCCTACCTGTCCTATTGTGTTTCCTTCTTTGTATCTTGAGTTGTGGAAAGCTTTTTCTGTTAGTCTTCAGGTTGTTCTCACCAACAGTTGTTCTGTAAATAGCTGTGATTTTAGTGTACCTATGGGAAGAGGTGAGCTCAGGGTCTTCTTATTCTGTCATCTTGGCCATTCATTCTTTTGACACTTTTTAACAGCAGACTGAGGATCCAAGTTCAAATTACCCAGAATTTCTTTTAAAAACACGATAATTGCTCATGTTTTAAAACCCTGCAGTTACTTTTCCAGCTTCCCCATGTCTGCTCCTCATTTTGATGGTGCTGAGCTGATCTCAGTACTGAGCTTAATTATTTAGGAAGCTTCCCAAGGCATCCTTTCCCTTTTGATTCAAATCTGATCTCTCTGTGGCCTCCATTAAAGAGGTGCCGAGATGCAAACAATCACTGTGAGCTATGTATTTTAATAGGTATTTCAACTATATGGAAGATGTGAAGAATTCTGAGAAAACAAGAGTCCCATCATCTGCAAAATGATGTTTCATCAGCCTGGAGTTTTATTTCTCTGCAAGAACTCTTAAGTCCCTGGAGCTGTTTTAATCCTGCCTCATTAAAAGTTAACATAATTTGGATTGGTGCTATTCATATTGTATCTGGACACCTCATTTACCCAGCTCACACTGGGTTTCTGTACATCGAGCCTATGTGGAAGTGCATGTTTCCACCTTACCTTCATTCAAGTTGCAGGCCCAGATGGGAGTGATCAATAGCTGATCGTTGATAAATGGTTATCATTACAGAGAATACAGATTCAAATGTCAGCCAAAGAATGGATGCCAGCTATTTGTTGTTATATAATTCAAGACTGTCAGAAGGTAACAGAGAGAGAGATTGCTATGCTGTGTTCATTACCCAGCCCAGGGGAGGAGTGTTAAACATTAATATATGAGCTCTGAAAGTATCAGAAACTTGATGGCCAGGAAAACTTTGTAAAGGGAATGGGAGGAAGCTTAGTAAGCCCACATTTCTCCAGCATGTGCTGCAAAGGATTACTAATGTCTGAAATCCCTATCTTAAGAGTTAAATTCTTTGTCCCCAAGTCCTCTATGGTGGGACAATGTATGATCAAGAGAAAAAGAGAATAGGCAGAACAGTATTTTTAGACTGAGAAGTTATCCATGCGTACTGGAGGTAGCTTCCTAAGTGTTATCATCATTTCCTTTGGGACCCCCACAGTCATTCAATTCATTACTCATTTGTATCTTTCCTTTTTTATTTATTTATCGAAAACAATCCATGGAACTCCTATCATATACAAACCCTTGTTGGGACAGGAATACAAAAATATAACAAAAGCTAAAATATGAATCTTTCCTCTGTAGTGCTTGTATTTTGTATAGCTGGAAGACAGATTAAAGCATAATAGTTATTAAAATGTATATAATATGATAACTTGTGGGGTAGAAATCCATGGAGTTATCAGAACATAGATCTGAGTATATGTGAGGTGAGTGATAAGGGAGTGGCAGAAAGTGTCCTATATGAAGAAATTTTCAATATTGATCTTGAATGATAAAAGCTTCACCGTTCCCTGGGTGGAGAAAATAGTCAAAGCAATTTTCCAAAAGAGAAAACTTTAAGAGCTTTCTGCATGTGAGCAGGAAGATTCATTGGCTTGAGAAATAATGGTGTGTGAGTTGATATAGTGTGGATTGAAAACAGGATAAGCAGGGAAATAGTGCCACGCTGAGAAGTGTTATATTTTGGTCTTGTGTCAAATGTCTCTTACAGTGTTTTTTTTTTTTTAAACTAATAGAAGCATGGAAAAAATGAGTCATCTGTATGTTTCCACATTGTATATAGAGTACTCTCAGGAAGTATATGGTGAAAACAAGGCAGGGCAAATGTATTTAGGTCTTTGAAGCTAGGACTTGTGTACTAACCCAGTTTAAGAGGTATTGCGGGTGGAACAAGCAGGTCTAATGTTGATGTATTTCACTGAGATGGAAAACATGGATGAGGAATAGGGATAAAGATGTCCATAAGGAGACTGGGGAAAACACACACTGAGTTCAAAAACTCTGAAGGAATTTCTTTGAAGGTGGAAGGAAGGACTGGAAGTGGGGGGGTTAGATCTTAGCAGAGATATCAGAAAGCAGTGTCAGGGTCTGAAATAATTATAAAATGGGTTGATGAAATGGTGGGGTTGAGGAATCATGGGTAAGTGAGTGGAGACCTAAGAATGAAAGCATGATGAGTCTCCATAAGCCCTGGGATGAGCAGAGGAGAAGCCAGTAAAGCAGACATTGAAGAATTGTTCAGAAAGGTCCAAGGGCAGCTGTGACCGTGACCCAAAATAAATGCTTCCGTCTTACAACAACAAGAATCAAATTTTCAAGGAAGGAAAACTTAAGTTGATCCTTACAATGAATGTAGTCTATTAATTACTTGTTTTTTCCCCATTTATATGAACAGTCTCTGTTGCATTTTAGTTGACCATCTACATTATGCTAATAGGAGATGATGAAATTTAGTTGTGGCAGTGTTTAGTAATTACTTCAGAAGAATGTAGAAGCATATTAGTAAAGCAGAATGCAAAGACTTCCACCATCATTAACCAAGAGTTTTATTTGCTCCTCACATAAGGAGAAGACCTCACTGTCATACTTACAAAGGTGATGTGTTTTAATGACAAAAGAACCTTTCAAAGGAGTGCTTCCTCCATTATATTTGTGATTAAGCTTAGGCTGTAACCAGAGGGAGTGTGTGTCTCAGTTTTGTTTTGTTTTTAATTTTTGTTGAAATACAGTTCATTTACAATGTTGTGTTCACTTCGGGTGTACAACAAAGTGATTCAGTTATACATATATGTGTATATTCTTTTTAAGACTCTTTTCCATTATAGATTATTACAAGATATTGAGTATAGTTCCCTGTGTTGTAAAGTAGGTCCTTGTGGGTTATCTATTTTCTATATAGTTGCCATGTATATTTTAACACCAAGCTCCTACCTTATCCTTTCCCCCTTTCCCCTTTGGTAACTGTAAGCTTGTTTTCTCTGTCTATGAGTATTTCTGTTTCATAAATAAGTTGATTTCTTTCATTTTTAAAAATTCCATGTATAAATGAAATCATGTGATATTTATCTTTCTCTCTCTGACCTACTTCACTTAGTATGATAATCTGTAGATCCACCTATGTCACTGCAAATGGCATTATTTCCTTCTTTTTTACGGCTGAGTAATAGTCCACTGTATACATATACCAGTTCTTCATGTCTCACTTTTATACATGGTCTCTTGGGACGGAGTGATTCAGGTTTATTGAGTCTTACTCATAAGTATCTCATAGTTAGACCGGAAGGCTTGATAAGTAATGTCTGATCTCCCAGCCTACTAATTCATTCAGCAAGGTGTTTGTTTGTTTGTTTTCACTCTCTAGGGATTATTCTAGATTTGAAAAAATACAGTAAAAAAGCAACATCTCTCCTCTCCCATGGTTATGTTTATATGATGCCAGAGCAAGAAATGCAAAATCAACCAATAAAGCCCTGATACTGTTAACTGCTGTGACAAATCATAGTAGAATGGGCGATCATGATCAGAACAGAGGCCTCTGGGTCTCACACCCTGTGATGTGTACACTGTGCTCCTGAGCACTTGCTCTCAGCAGAAGCTTCTCTCTTCCATGCTGGCTCCTTTCTGTTCCATGTTGAGCCCTGTGATCAGCAGCTGGTCGCTGCCAGGAGCTCACAGAGCCCTACTGGGACTCCTCCAGTTCTCCCGTCTCTCGAGCAGCTCTTCTGTCACACTGCTGTGATACGTCACTTCATCCTTAAGCACCCCAGAGAGAGGACAGCTCCCTGTGGGCTTACAGTAATCCTCTCTAGCTGTGTATCCCTGGCCAACTAGCTTTTTGCTTTGAGTATTTACATTTAAACTAGTTTAAAAACTGTAACAGTAATACATAACACGGGAAACAGTCAAACAAAAGAGAGGAGTATTGAAATACATTTTTTTTGTCTTAGACGCTTCTCCTTCGTCTTTCTAACTTCAACCTACTCCCTAGAAGGTATAACTTTTAACAGTTTCTTCTGTATTTTTTGTTGTGTGTCAGAGTTAGAGGTCCAGGCCTGCCCCCCACCCTGCAACAAACACTGAAATGTCTTAGCAATCATTTTACATTGGGATGTGGGTTCTACTAAGCTTTGATCTTAGTTACTTGAGAACTTCTTTGACTATAAGGTTACTCTTATACAAAGTAAGAGGTCCAGGCCTGACCACAGGACCCCAAATAACAGCAATGGGGTGTGAAATAACAGACTCTGGGGACTCCCCTGGTGGTCTAATGGTTCAGACTTGTGCTTCCAGTGCAGGGGGCCCAGGTCTGAACCCTGGTCAGGGAACTGGATCACAAGTGCCACAGTGCAGATCCTGTGTGCAGCAACCAAGAAAGATCCGGTGGAGCCATAAAGAAAGAAAGAAAACCCCAGACGTAAGAGAGGAAACTGACACGAAGATGCAGGCTTGTAGTGGCAAAGATGATTCTGACATGGTCCCATTCCAGAACAAATTGTGACATCACTAGTTTGCTCTCTTCTCTGTTCCCAGACCTCACTGGTGATACACATCTGTCAAGCTGGATTGACTCCCCATCCTCTTGGTCCCCCCCCAAGAAGAGTGAGCTCTGTCTCTTCAAATTTGATCCTTTTCTGTCTCAGGCCAGTGAGGCCTCTAATTTGCATTAAGTTAAATAGGCTCCCTTGGTACATTCCTATTAATTGCATCTTTTTAAAAATAAATTTTTAGAAAGACAGTTTTATATGATCACACACAGAAAGGCAGTACACATTTGAATAAATAGGATACAACTGTAAAAATGCAACAAATAACGTTATTAAATTATAGCTAGATTCCATTGCCTGCCAAGTCTCTGAGCCTGAAACCCACTGTTTCTTTGTGTACATGTAGTAGCAAGGGGAGAAGCATTAATTGTTCAGATATTTGAAAGATGAAAACAACTAAAGCCAATGTATAAAGATAATTAAGAAGTATCTTTCTCAATAAAGGGTGCACCAACCAGGTTCTTCAGAAATTTATGGGATATACAGCTGCAAGTATTGTGGTCAATGGACAGATGGGCTTTCAGCTCCTTCAGGGTCTGACTCAGGACAGAGAGCTGCCCAGCCCCAGTTCGTGTCCTCAGGGCAGTGCATACTGGGCCCCCGAGCCAGTCTGGCTGTTATGTCCAAGGAGAGATCACTCTGACTGGCATCATTAGTACTAGAGCTTCCTGCCAGGTTGACTAGGGCTTTCTTGGGTCTTCATCATTAATTGACTTGTCCCTCTGCTCCTTATTCCTTCCTTCCTTTTTGTTTGGTGGGAAGTTTTCACAGGCGCAGGAGGGCCTAGAGGAGCTATCCCACGTTGAAGGTCAGGAACGGTGGTGGTAAGGAGATACGCCTCGTCCAAGGTAAGGAGCAGCGGCTGCGCTTTGCTGAAGCAGCCGTGAAGAGATACCCCACGCCCAAGGTAAGAGAAACCCAAGTAAGATGGTAGGTGTTGCAAGAGGGCATCAGAGGGCAGACACACTGAAACCATACTCACAGAAAACTAGTCAATCTAATCACACTAGGACCACAGCCTTGTCTAACTCAATGAAACCAAGCCATGTCTGTGGGGCAACCCAAGACGGGATGGTCATGGTAGAGAGATCTGACAGAATGTCACTGGAGAAGGGAATGGCAAGCCACTTCAGTATTCTTGCCTTGAGAACCCCATGAACAGTATGAAAGTGCAAAATGGAAAAGATTTTCCAAAAACAGAGAAGAAAAAAATCAAGATCAGGCATTCAGTGCAAGCGGTGGCGACAGCCGGGTGGGCTGGCGCACTCAGCGCGGCTGAGAGGAGCTACCCCACATCAGAGGACAGAGACAGTGGCCAAGAGTCCCGGGCTGTGACGGCGCAGGAACAGCTGAGAGGAGCCACCCCACTTCCGAGGTCATGGGCAGCGGCCGAGAGTGCCAGGCTACGATGGCACAGAAACAGCTGAGAGGAGCCATCCTGCATCCGAGGTCAAGGTCGGGGGCCGGGAAGAGCCACCCCGTGTCTGAGGTCAGGGGCGGAGGCCGGGAGGAGCCACCCTGTGCCCGATGCCAGGGTCTGGGGCCAGGAGAAGCCACTCTACGTCTGAGGCCAGGGTCGGGGGCTGGGAAGAGCCACTGATTGATTAGCACTCAGCACAGGTGGCTGCGATGACCGGCGCACTCAGCGCGGCCGAGAGGAGTTACCCCACGTCCAAGGTCAGGGGCAGCAGCCGAGAGTGCCGGGCTGCGACAGCACAGAAACAGCCGAGAGGAGCCACCCCACGTCCGAGATCAGGGTCGGGGACCGGGAAGATCAACTCGCATCCAAGGAGCGGTGGCTGCGCTGACGCTGGAGGGCCTGGAGGAGCTGTCCTGAGAGTTGGGAGGGGCGGCAGTGAGGAGAACGCCCTTCCTCCAGGGTGGGGAGTGGACTCTGTGCTTTGCTGGGGCAGCCGTGAAGAGATACTCCAAGCTCAAGAGAGAAGAAATCCAGCTCCACCCACNTCTTCTGTGATTTGTTGGTTATTCAGAAGCGTGTTGTTCAGCCTCCATATGTTGGAATTTTTAATAGTTGTTTTCCTGTGATTGAATCTAATCTTACTGCATTATGGTCAGAAAAGATGCTTGGAATGATTTCAAATTTTTTTGAATTTACCAAGGCTAGATTTATAGCCCAGGATGTGATCTATCCTGGAGAAGGTTCTGTGTTCACTTGACAAAAGGTGAAATTTGTTGTTTTGGGCTGAAATGTCTTATAGATATCAATTAGGTCTAATTGGTCTATTGTATCATTTAAAGTTTGTGTCTCCTTGTTAATTTTCTGTTTAGTTGATCTATCCATAGATGTGAGTTGGGTATTAAAATCTCCCACTCTTATTGTGTTATTGTTAATTTCCCCTTTCATACTTGTTAGCATTTGTCTTACATATTGTGGTGCTCCTATGTTAGGTGCATATATATTCATAATTGTTATATCTTCTTCTTGGATTGATTATTTGATCATTATGTAGTGTCCTTCTTTGTCTCTTTTCACAGCCTTTGTTTTAAAGTTTATTTTATCTGATATGAGTATTGCTACTCTTGCTTTGTTTTGGTCTCTATTTGCTTGGAATATCTTTTTCCAGCCCTTCACTTTCAGTCTGTATGTGTCCCGTTTTGAAGTGGGTCTCTTGTAGACAACATATTTAGAGGTCTTGTTTTTGTATCCTTTCAGCCAGTCTTTGTCTTTTGGTTAGGGCATTCAACTCATTTATTTTTAAGGTAATTATAGAGAAATATGATCCTGTTGCCATTTACTTTATTGTTCTGTGTTTGAGTTTATACACCCATTTTGTGTTTCCTGTCTAGAGCATATTTAACATTTGTTGGAGAGTTGGTTTGGTGGTGCTGAATTCACTCTGTTTTTGCATGTGTATCTGTGGCAGATTCATGTTGATGTATGGCAAAACCAATACAATATTGTAAAGTAATTAACCTCCAATTGAAATAAATAAATTTATATTTTTAAAAAATTTCAGATGATGTTGCTTAAAATAATTTTTTTCTCCCTTTCCCTTTTCTTATATTGTACTCCAATTATATTATATTAGGCTAAAAGCTAACTGAGGCTCCATTTAAATTTCTTAAGTCCTTATCATTGTTGTTATATTTTAAATAGCTTCTGCTTCTATATTTTGAAGCTCATTGAACTTCTCTTTTGTAATGTTTAACCTGACTTTTTAAATCAAAGCCTTTGTTTTCTAAATTTAAGATTTAAAAAGCTATAGAATTCTTAATTTTTTTTAAGAATTCTTAATTCTTAACTGAGCATTTTTACACATATCATTCATATTTCCATTTTATATACTCTAGCTTTTCTCTACATTCTTGAATACCTGGAATATATTGATTGACCAAAAAGTTCTTTCAGGTTTTTTTCTCTAAGATGACTATAGTCATCTACTCTAGCCATCAGGTTTTAACTTCATCTGAAACAATTTTGTTAGATTGCATTATGATAGCTGTCATAGCATGCACTAAAAACAAATTGTGAAAACTGGTCAAATTTTCTGTATCCATTTAGTATTGAGGATGAAAGAAAAAAGGAATAATTTGGTACATTTTCCTTTATTGGTATATTTTGAATTAATTAATTTATTTTAATTGAAGGATCATTACTTTACCATATGTGGTGGTTTTTACCATGCATTCACATGAATCAACCAAGGGTACACATGTATCTGCCCATCCTGAACACCCCTTTCACTTCCCTCCCCACCCCATCCCTCTGGGTTGTCCTAGGGCACTGGCTTTGAGTGTCTAGCTTCATGTATCAAATTTGCAGTGGTCATCTATTTTACATACAGCAACATAAATGTTTCAATTCTATTTTCTCAAATCATTCCATTCTCATCTTCTCCCAAATAATCCAAAAGTGTGTTCTTTACACCTGTGTCTCCTTTGCTGCCTTGCATATAGGATCATGATTACTGTCTTTCTAAATTACATACATATGTGCTAATATACTTTAATGGTGTTTCTCTTTCCAACTTACTTCACTCTGTATGATAAGCTCTAGTTTCTTCCACCTCATTAGACCCAACTCAAATATATTCTTTAATATAGCTGAGTAATATTTCATTGTGCATATATATTACGACTTCCTTATCCATTCATCTGTTGGTGGACATCTAGGTTGCTTCCATGTCTGAGCTATTGTGAACAGTGTTACAATAAACACTGGAGCACAGGTGTCTCTTTCAATTCTGGTTGCCTTGGTGTGTATGCCCAGCAGTGGGATTGTTGTGTCTTTCATACGGAAATTCTATTTCCAGTTTTTTAAGGCATCTCCACACTGTTCTCCACAATGACTGTATCAGTTTGCATTCCAACTAATAGTGTAGAAAGGCTCCCTTTCCTGCACTCTCTACAGCATTTATTGTTTGTATTCTGACCAGAGTGAGATGATACTCATTGGGGTTTTGATTTTCATTTCTCTAATAATGAGTGATGTTGGTCATCTTTTCATGTGTTTATTAGGCATTTGTACCCATTCTTTGGAGAAATGTCTGTTTAGTTATTTGGCCCATTTTTTGATTGAGTTGTTTGTTTTTTGGTTTTGAGCTTCATGAGCCACTTATATATTTAGGAGATTAATTATTTGTCAGTTGCTTCATTTGTTATTATTTTCTCCCATTCTGAAAGATACATTTTCACCTTGCTTATAGTTTCCTTCATTGTGCAAAAGCTTTTAAGCTGAATTAGGCCCAATTTGCCTATTTTTGGTTTTATTTCCATTACTCTGGGAGGTGGGTCATAGAAGATCTTGCTGTGATTTATGTCAAGAATGTTCTATCTATGTTTTTCTCTAAGAGCTTTATAGTTTCTGGTCTTACCTTTAGATCTTTAATCCATTCTGATTTTATTTTTGTGTATTAAGTTAGAAGTGTTCTTGTTTCATTCTTTTACAAGTGGTTGACCAGTTTTCCCAGCACCATTTGTTAAAGAGACTGTCTTTGCTCCATTATATATTTTTGCCTCCTTTATGAAAGATAAGGTATCCATAGGTGTGTGGATTTATCTCTGGGCTTTCTATTTTGTTCCATTAATCTATATTTCTGTCTTTTGCCAGTACCATGCTCTCTAGATGACTGTAGCTTTGTCATAAAGTCTGATGTCAGGAAGGTTGATTCCTTCAGTTTCATTCTTCTTTCTCAAGATTGCTTTGGTTATTTGAGGTTTTTTGGGTATCCATACAAACTGTGAAATTATTTGTTCTAGTTATGTGAAAAATACCATTGGTAGCTTGATAGAGATTGTGTTGAATCTATAGATTGCTTTGGGTAGTATACACATTTTCACTATATTGATTTTTCAAGTCCACAAACGTGGTACACATTTCTCCATCTATTTGTGTCATATTTGATTTCTTGCATCAGTCCCTTGTAGTTTTCTATATATAGATCTTCCAATTTTGATAAGTTTTGATGTCTTTTAATACCATTCTATCATCATAATTATTTCTGGATTAGAATTAATTGATTTTTTTTATTTTTTGTTACAATTAGTATTTACCTATTTCTTTCAAGAGTGATAAGTTTTTGCATGGTAACCAATGAAAAAGTTATGTATTTTTATGCTGGATCTTATTGTATTTTTTTTTTTTAATTTAGATTTTTTTTCTTGGATGTTTTGAATATTTGGAAAGAGTTTGATTTTTTTTTTAAGTAAATTATTTAGGGTCTTTTAGATAGGTCTTAAGTAGTACTTGGTCTAGGGCTAATTTTTACCTCTTACTGAGATAATAACCTTCTGTAAACTCTAATGACATGTGAATTAAAGTTTTTTCCACCTTTATTGTTAGTTTGGAACAAGAATTCTTGCTGACCTTATATGAGCTTCAAGGATTGTTCTTTTCATTCTTTCATTTGGCTCTGTACAGATGTTTACTTCTCACACTCCATTGAAGGCTTGAATAGACATCACTATAGTTGTTTCCCTTTCTACCTCTCTTTCTCCTAATCTCTCAATCTTGTGCTCTGCTTTACCATTCAAATTCTAGATGCTTTGTGCTTTCTAAATCCCTACTGTGTTACTTCAACTAAGAAAGATGATAAAGCTCGGACTGATGATTGACTAAAACCTGGAAATCCTCTCCAAGTGAGAAACTATGGCAATCCTAGGATATTCCACTCTGTTTTACTTTCAGAGAGCACTGTCCTGTGACGCCTGTTCTCTGATATCTGAAGATGGTTGTTCTATGTGTTTGTCCCATTTTTAAAGTTACTGCATAAAACCTGACCTGAATTGGAGATATTGGAATAGTGTCTTTAACAGAGCTTGAGTGTTATTTAATTTTGTGTATCTGTATACTCAGAGATAACTAATTGGTATATATATACATAATATGTACAGATAAATCATTACATGTCTGAGTTAAAGCATAGACACTGTTCTCATACTTTTTGATATCTAAAAGTCAGTCTAAAAGACAGCCAATAAAAATGCTACAATATTTTATCTCTCAAAGAATACAACTATTACAAGGGACTAATGCAAGTCAAGAAATTAATTTGGTGTTACATTGCAATAACAACACTTCTGGCAACTTTAACAGCAACAACAACAACAATCAGTAGCTTTTCTAAATAAACTTTATTTTTCATTTGAGTCACAGTTCTATATGTCAGACGAATCTTCCACATGTCTCTTTTCTGATCAGTTAACTGAAGGTGTAAAATTTATCTATCATAGCATATCATCATTTCAGAATTACTCATTTCTAGAAGCATGAGTGAGAGAAAGTATCAGTCAAGATATCTTGAGCAATAATAACACCAAAGCTTGAACTAGTGCACATGGACTGAGGAGCCTGGTAGGCTGCAGTCCATGGGGTCGCTGAGGGTTGGACATGACTGAGCGACTTCACTTTCACTTTTCACTTTCATGCATTGGAGAAGGAAATGGCAAACCACTCCATTGTTCTTGCCTGGAGAATCCCAGGGACGGTGCAGCCTGATGGGATGCCATCTATAGCGTCGCAGAGTCGGACACGACTGAAGCGACTTAGCAGCAGCAGCATGCAGATATATCTGTTATCTAAATTATTTCATGTGACCTGAACCTAACTGCAAAGGAATCTGAGAAATAATTTTATATGTACCTAGAAAAAATAATCAGAATTGGGAGTACTTAGTCAGGAAGTACTTAGTGTCTACTATGGGCCTATGAGGATGACTATTGAGTTTCACTTTATTAGAATGGAGAAAAGAAGCAATTTGGAGGAAAGTGATTCAAAACTTTAAAATCCACGCAGAAAACCTTTGGTATCTATAGACTATGAAATATAAAACTATTTTAACTTCTTGAAAAATGGTTATATAAGATAGATTTGGAAAACTTCATGTTACAATATGTGACAACTAAAGAAGATATATGAGTGAAGTCAGCAAAATTTTGAAAGTTCTATATGGTGGTACAAAATTATTAGGTCAGAAGATTATCAATTAAAAAGTCATGAAAGTTGAGACTCAAAGAGACTTTCAGAGGAAAGAGATATAGAATTTGGTAATAAATAAGAAGTATGAGAAAAATAGAAGAAATAATTACAAAACAAACGCCAAATCAAAATTTCCAGGTCCATTAATCAAAATTCCCATGGAAAACATAGGCTATTTATACATTAGGATATCTGAATTAACTTAACAAATTAGAAGACTGAACTAAGTTTAGTTTTTTGTTTTGTTTTGTTTTTAATAATGATGTTATACTTTTTGCATCAAGACATATGCATAGAAGAACAAAGCAAAAAAAGAAGAAAAGGGTGTCATGGGTGAAATGAGTTTGCTCTTCTGTCATTAAAAAAAAAAGATTCCTTAGAACATTTAAGGATTCTGTATCAGTAGTTTATAAGATTTTTTGGTGTACTGTTGCCATGCATTTAAATGTATTAAACTATAAAATCATTTAAACTGCACAANGGACGGTGCAGCCTGATGGGATGCCATCTATAGCGTCGCAGAGTCGGACACGACTGAAGCGACTTAGCAGCAGCAGCATGCAGATATATCTGTTATCTAAATTATTTCATGTGACCTGAACCTAACTGCAAAGGAATCTGAGAAATAATTTTATATGTACCTAGAAAAAATAATCAGAATTGGGAGTACTTAGTCAGGAAGTACTTAGTGTCTACTATGGGCCTATGAGGATGACTATTGAGTTTCACTTTATTAGAATGGAGAAAAGAAGCAATTTGGAGGAAAGTGATTCAAAACTTTAAAATCCACGCAGAAAACCTTTGGTATCTATAGACTATGAAATATAAAACTATTTTAACTTCTTGAAAAATGGTTATATAAGATAGATTTGGAAAACTTCATGTTACAATATGTGACAACTAAAGAAGATATATGAGTGAAGTCAGCAAAATTTTGAAAGTTCTATATGGTGGTACAAAATTATTAGGTCAGAAGATTATCAATTAAAAAGTCATGAAAGTTGAGACTCAAAGAGACTTTCAGAGGAAAGAGATATAGAATTTGGTAATAAATAAGAAGTATGAGAAAAATAGAAGAAATAATTACAAAACAAACGCCAAATCAAAATTTCCAGGTCCATTAATCAAAATTCCCATGGAAAACATAGGCTATTTATACATTAGGATATCTGAATTAACTTAACAAATTAGAAGACTGAACTAAGTTTAGTTTTTTGTTTTGTTTTGTTTTTAATAATGATGTTATACTTTTTGCATCAAGACATATGCATAGAAGAACAAAGCAAAAAAAGAAGAAAAGGGTGTCATGGGTGAAATGAGTTTGCTCTTCTGTCATTAAAAAAAAAAGATTCCTTAGAACATTTAAGGATTCTGTATCAGTAGTTTATAAGATTTTTTGGTGTACTGTTGCCATGCATTTAAATGTATTAAACTATAAAATCATTTAAACTGCACAAAGTTAGAAATTAAAACTTGTACATGACTAGTCACAGGAGTATTTAAAGAGAAGTAGAAATGTCAAGATCATAAATTAGCTTTTACTTCAGTGAAAGTCTTGACAAATGCAAAAAATATAACTTTTGAACATGAGGGAAAATTTTCAGTTATCTACCAGCAACAGCTTTCAATGTCCTGTCTTTAAAACTGAAAGTAGTTTATCTAAATACAATGTATATTATTATTTGCTGAAATTTTTTCCGGTTCTTCACAGCCATCAACCAACACACACACACACACACACACACACACACACACAAACACAAGATTCATTTGCAGATAATCATATAAATCTTTATTTGAAAACATTTATTTTTGATTAGTAATTCCTGTAATCAACTTGTAAGTAATAGCTGCCATTGTATTGAACATAACTTCATGCTTACCTCTATAAATGCATTTTACATATGATATTTCCTTTTCTTTAATTGATACAGTTATGTTTTATTTTACTACTAAGTTGACTGATNTTATTTGAAAACATTTATTTTTGATTAGTAATTCCTGTAATCAACTTGTAAGTAATAGCTGCCATTGTATTGAACATAACTTCATGCTTACCTCTATAAATGCATTTTACATATGATATTTCCTTTTCTTTAATTGATACAGTTATGTTTTATTTTACTACTAAGTTGACTGATTTTGATGAAGATTAGGAGAAGTGTTTTTAACTTTAAGAATAGCTTTTAAAATATCATTTTCATTAAATTTCACAAAGGAAGACTGAAAGGAGAAATAAAAAGATTGAAATGATATCTATTGTTTCCAAACAGAATGGCTGCTCAAACAGGAAGAACTTAACTGAAAATGTATTTATTCCCCTAAAAACAAGATGAATAAATGTTCCCTTTAGTTGAGGGAAAACAAAGCATATAATATAGATCCAAGTTTTTTAGTTGAGAGAAAAGATATGATAGAGGCATGAGATTATTATTGGTCTTAGAGACTTATTTCACTTATTCATCTCAATTTTGATCAGTACATCCAAGATGAGGAACAAAATAATGAGTTGGGCAGCTGCAACCTGGCGCACTAAGCATGGGCGGCTGCGACCTGGCACACTAAGTGTGGCCGAGAGGAGTTAACCCTCGTCCGAGGTCAGGGGCAGTGGCTGAGAGTGCCAGGCTGTGACGGTGCAGGAACGGCTGAGAGAAGCTACCCAAGACCAAGGTCAGGGGCAGCGGCTGGGAGGAGCTACCCCATGTCCGAGGCCAGGGGCAGTGGCCAAGAGGAGCTAACCCACGTCCAAGGCCAGAGGCAGCGGTCGAGAGGCGCTACCCCGTGTCCCAGGTAAGGGGTGGCCAGGAGAAGCGATTCCATACCCGAGGCCAAGGATAGTGGCCCTGAGGAGCCACCCCACACCCGAGGCTAGGGGTGGTGGCCGGGAGGAGCAACTCGAGGAGCGGTGGCTGCGCAGGCGCAGGAAGGCCTAGAGGAGCTATCCCACATTGAAGGTCAGGAAGGATGGCGGTAAGGAGATATCCCTCATCCAAGGTAAGGAGCAACGGTTGCGTTTTGCTAGAGCAGCCATGAAAAGATACCCCATGCCCAAGGTAAGAGAAACCCAAGTAAGATGATAGGTGTTGCAAGAGGGCATCAGAGGGCAGACACACTGAAACCATACTCACAGAAAACTAGTCAATCTAATCACACTACGACCACACCCTTGTCTAACTCAATGAAACCAAGCCATGTCTGTGGGGCNTTGATGAAAGTGAAAGAGGAGAGTGAAAAAGTTGGCTTAAAGCTCAACAGTCAGAAAACTAAGATCATGATATCCGGTGCCATCACTTCATGGGTAATAGATGAGGAAACAGTGGCTGACTTTATTTTTCTGGGCTCCAAGATTGCTGCAGTTGGTGATTGTGGCCATGAAATTAACAGACACTTACTCCTTGGATGGAAAGTTATGACCAACCTAGACAGCATATTCAAAAGCAGAGACATTACTTTGTCGACTAAGGTCCTTCTAGTCAAGTCTATGGTTTTTCCAGTGGTCATGTATGAATGTGAGAGTTGGACTGTGAAGAAAGCTGAGCGCTGAAGAATTGATGCTTTTGAGCTGTGTTGTTGGAGAAAACTCTTGAGAGTCCCTTGGACTGCAAGGAGATCCAACCAGTCCATCCTAAAGGAGATCACTCCTGAGGGTTCATTGGAAGGACTAATGTTAAAGCTGAAACTCCAACACTTTGGCCACCGGATGCAAAGAGCTGACTCATTTGAAAAGACCCTGATGCTGGAAAATATTCAAGGTGGGAGGAGAAGGGGATGACAGAGGATGAGATGGCTGGATGGCATCACTGACTTGATGGACGATGAGTCTGAGTGAACTCCGGGAGTTGGTGATGGACAGGGAGGCCTGGCGTGCTGCAATTCATGGGGTTGCAAAGAGTTGGACATGACTGAGTAACTGAACTTAACTGAACTTCGTTATTTCACACCTCTAATGATCTGCTTTATTGGAAAATTCCAGCCTCAAGGCTTTAGACAGTTGGGTGTAAACTCACTACTCTATTGCTAGGTGCATTTAACTTGCAGAAATCAACACTCTCAATGAAAGGGCCAGTTGTTGTTCAGTCACTAAGTTGTGTCTGACTCTTTGCAACCCCATGGACTGTAGCCTGCCAGGGTCCTCTGTCCATGGAATTCTCCAGGCAAGAATACTGGAGTGGATTGCCATTTCCTTTTTCAGGGGATCTTTCCAAATCCAGAGTTTGAACCTACGTCTCCTGCTTCACAGGCAGATTCTTTACCACTGAACTACCAGGTAAGCCCCAAAGGGCCAATACAGATCACAATTTTTAAAATGTATACAAAACACACAAAAAGTAGTTTGAAAATCTAAACTCAACTCACATGGTCACACAAAGGAATAATTTTATCGGGTATTTCCAGGTGAGAGGGAATATAGATTCGATTCTTAAAGGTTGGAAAATGTTTTGATGGTCTCTGCGTAAAAGCACAAAATGCTTGAATTGGATCTACTTTAGGACATCCACCCTGTATGCTCCCAGAGCCGCCTAAGTGCCTGTGCCATCCTTGTCAATGGCACCAGTGGTCTGAGTCAATTTATAGCACAACCTGTCATCCTGGGCTCCTTGTTTCTTCATCACCAACTCAGAGCCATACTCTATAGCTCCCAATACAGCAATGTAAAGTAAAATAAAGTAAAAAAAAATAAATAAGATTTTTTTGAATTGAATCAAATCTTTCTTTCCCTGTCCACCTTCCTGTGGTTAGGACATTAAGCAATAAATTAGTCAGAACAACCCAAATTGGTGGAGAGAGAACAAATACATTTCATTACTTAAATAAGCAGAGAATGGTGTGTAGGTTGCCTGAATTCCCAAAATTAGTTCCTCAATCATTATTTTGCTTAGCGTATGTTAGAGAAGGCTTAATTGAACAAACTTCCAACAGCTTGGCTGTAGCAAATATCCTTTGCCCTAGTTTTCAAGTGGAGACCAGCAGACGTGTGGTCCTGCTCTTGAGAGTTCTGTGCAAGGAAGTCTTTTACTGGTGTCAGGTGCATGTGTTAATCGAGCGATTTTTCCCAAGCTTGATTAAAAACCCCACGATACCCTGAATAGATTGGCCTTAGAAACTACCTTGACAAGGTTTATAGATCAATTTCACTTGCAGAGCTTAGGCTTTTGTTTGGAAAGGGGTTTTCATTTTTTGCTCATTTAATTTCTTCCTGGTACCCATCTGAACAGCATCCAGAGAACAATGCTACACCTAATTTGCTCCTGCAAATGAGAGCAATTAAAATAACTTGACAAAAGTGATGGAGGCTCTCACATGATTTACAGGAGTGCAGTATAATAACTCTGTTTATTCCTTTCTCCTCTGACTTGCCAGTGGCCTTGGAAGTTTAGGTGTTAAGTGCTCGCAGCCCAGTTTTGACTTGCCTGCTCAGTCCTGGGTCCCCACTGAAGACAGGCAGGTTTTGGTATGACCTCTAGTGCTGGAGGAAATGGGTTGGATGATCCCAGGTAATCTTTACGAAAAAAAAAAAAAAACTTTCAGTCAAACCACAAGGATCTGCTTCTAAGCTGCTCTCCCTGGTTCAAGAGAAAGATGTGTGTGTGCCTACACACTCTGTGTTTCTTAGTTAAGGAAAAAAAAAAAAAGAGGTGGCATGTATCGCAGGAAGAGCAAGACAAGCTGCTGAGCTCTGGAGTTTGATGGTCCTGGATTATAATCCAGTTTTGATCACTACATTTGGGATCTTCAATTCTGTTGTTTAATCTATGAACCTGTTTCATTGGACATGACAGTGGCCAGCATGCGATTTTCCTTGTGTGTTTCCTCTCCACCTCCCCTCCCCCCACTTGACAACTCTATCTCCACAATGATCTTATTTTAGTGGCCCCAACAGGCTGAGTTCTTTGTACTTCCCGACATTGACCTGTGCTGTGCCTCGTGTTTACAACCGCTCTCTCACCTCCCATCCTATCTCTCTCTGCCTAACTCACCCACTCATCCTTCAAATCCTAGCTTGAATGCCACTTACTTCCACTGGTCTTTTTTTTTTTTTTTGACACTCTCCCCACAGTCTAAATTAAGTTGCCTCTCATTGCCTATTTTTTTATAGTCTTCTCAATTAATTCTCATCGAATTAATTGTAGTTCACAGACATGTTCATATGGTAATCACCTGACACTCTTGATTATATCTCCCTATCTCTCGGTCGTAATTCTCTTTAGAATGCTTACTAATTTCTTATTAACTTTTGTCCAACTTATTATTGTCTACTCTTCCTCAGACTATAAGCTTCAGAAACCTAGGGGCTTTGACTGTTTTATTAACAGCTGCATCCTCAGCACTCGGCATAGTGGCCCTGGAATGAAGCTGGAATTAAAAAAATGAAACATATAGAATGAACGGATGTTTGAATCAATGGTGGGTGGATATGCCCCTTGCTAGTAGTTGCGAAGATCAGAGAAGATGGGTATCATGCCCCTAATGTAGTGAGAGACAGTCTTGGCAGTGGAACAAAAGGTGGTTGCTGTTACTGACACTTATGAAGAGAAATATCACAAAGAAGACAGGAAAGGTTTGGTCCAAAAAGAATCTGAGTGTATTTCTGGACTGTAAGCACACCTAGCATAATATCTTATTCCATCTCCCTAAAGGGCTCTGCAAAATCCCTACCATGACCCTTCATCCACACCAGCTTACTCCCATAGCTGCACTCCCTCTCCGGCAGATGGGACCATGCAGAGTTCATTGAGCAGCCACGGAGTTTCATTTTTCTAGCTTTTGCACACTGCCTGAAATTGTATCCTTCCGCCTGAAATAGCAGTTAGGGTGGGCTGAGTTAACCCCCACCCCAACATACAATTAGGGATTCCTGATTTTACAGGTGAGTTTCACAGAATCCCAACTTTTAGTCAGGGCCAAATGAAACATGTCTATGTCAAATTCTTGATAAATTGTCACAGCTATTACCATAACACCAGGTTATTGATCTTTTTCTCCTTAGTTTTCAGAGACACCCTCTATTGAGTTTGTGAAAGATCCCTTTACTAAGATGGAAGACTTGAGTCTACAGTCTTAAAGCTAAGATACTGAACCAAAAAATTACCTCTCTTTCCCCTTCTTATGTTCTGAATTGAGAAAATAGAGAAATAACGAGCCCAGGAAACAATGAGATAGTATGCATATAGTGGATACGATGTAATGGGTCTTCCATGTTTGAGTTGGGTCAAGTGAGGAAAAAGTCATTAAACAGAACTTAATTTTAATAATAGAAGTAGTCTTTTCTCAGCCGTTATTTTTTTCCCCAGTAGAAGTAGATGGATAATCTTACTACATTAATACTATATTACTTGGCAGCAGATCAGAAGATCCTTTTTGGAGGAGGAAACTGAGATTCACAAAATCATCTTCACCCCAATGTTTATCGCAGCACTATTTAAAATAGCCAGGACATGGAAGCAACCTAGATGTCCATCAACAGATGAATGGATAAGAAAGCTGTGGTACATATACACAATGGAGTATTACTCAGCCATCAAAAAGAATACATTTGAATCAGTTCTAATGAGGTGGATGGAACTGGAGCCAATTATACAGAGTGAAGTGAGCCAGAAAGAAAAACACCAATACAGTATACTGACGCATATATATGGAATTTAGAAATATGGTGGTATTAAACCTGTACGTGAGACAGCAAGAGAGACACAGATGTGTAGAATAGCCTTTTGGACTCTGTGAGAGAGGGAGAGGGTGGGAGGATTTGGGAATGTGGCATTGTAACATGTATGATATCATAAGTGAAACGGATTGCCAGTCTAGGTTCGATGCAGAAGGCTTGGAACTGGTGGGCGGGGATGATCCGGAGGGATGGTGTGGGGAAGTAGGGGGGGGTCTGGATTGGGAACTCAGGTACACTTGTGGCTGATTCATGTCAATGTATGGCAAAATGAGTACAGTATTGTAAAGCAAAACAAACTAAAAAATAAAAATTTAAACTTAAAAAAAAAGATCAACACTGCTTGACTTGGCAGTGCAGAGATGCTGTGCTATAGCTCCATCCAGCAGGTTAGTAACTCAAGTCCCAACAAAGTTAAGCTGGTGATATATGTGGGAGAAAATGATCAGCTTAAAGAGAAAAGTTTATTTTCCAATGAAAAAGAGTGCCTGTTCAGTGATAAATGGCAATGGTCAACTGACTTCAGAGTTTGAGGAAAATAGGGAATGGTAGAGATTGTGACCAGTCAGAAACTAATCTGAAAGAGGTATCTGCTTTTAAACCCTACCCAGTTGTTCCAAGAGAATGAGCTTGATTGTTGTTAGGTCTTCATGTGCTTCAATACTGCCTAAAAACCTAGCTTTTGGGGTGAGGTTTCCCAGTTTTATCTATTTTTGTCAATTAATGACAGTTATTTAAATTGCTTTTATTTGCAAATACTGGGAGTGCTCTGAAGGCTTCCGTGCCATGAAATCTTCCTCATTCCCTGTGTCATTTACGTATGATCAGGTCCTGAGTCTGGAACTACCACTCGTGCACAGAACACTCGGTAGTAAACTTGGCTTCTTGTTAGAGGGGCCAATTGTGGCACCATGAGAGCTGATGGAGTCCGTTGCTGTCTTGGGCCCAGGCTGTGTAGACCACTGCTCAGGAGTGGTCTAGCTCACTTCACTTCACATACCCCTTGGCACCACTCCTGCTGATCCAGAAGGCTGGACCTAGTCATTGACGTCACCGTCTCAGTAGGCAATCTCATAGTGCTAAATTGAGGGTAGCTTTCCTGAAATGTGGTGCCTGCTTACTGAACCATTTGACTCCTCCAGTTACTTAAGAATCTTCTTTAACACTGGTATTCTGAAAGGCCATATTAACAAGTCTGTTTTCATCCTTTGTCCTGTGTGTTGTACAGGCCCCATCAGTGCAGGATCTCATGTTTTTGGCTTTAGACAAGATTCTTCCATTCCTTGTAACATTTTCCCCTCTAGATTCTGTTTTTCAAGACCTCTTATCAGTTGAATGTTGCACTTCTTGAATGGATTTTCCCACTATCCTATTTTTTATCTCAGTTTTCCTTCTGTATGCCCATTTGTTTTATTTTCCAAGAGATATTACCATCTATATGGTAAATGGAGCTTCTCAGGGCTTCCCTGGTGGCTCAGGGGAAAAGAATAAGCCTGCAGAGCAGGAGCTGCAGGAGACAGCAGGGCATGACAACCCACTCCAGGATTCTTGCCTGGAGAATGCTATGGACAGAGGAGCCTGGTGGGCTACACTCCATGGGGTCACCAAGAATCAGACGCAACTGAAGCAACTTAGCATGTACACGTGGGGCTTGCCGGGTGGTGCTAGGGGTAAAGAACCAGCCTGTCAGTGCAGGAGATGTAAGAGACATGGGTTCGATCCGTGGGTCAAGAAAATCTCCTGGAAGAGAGCAGAGCAACCCACTCCAGTGTTCTTACTTGGAAAATCCCATGGACAAAGAAGCCTGGCGGGCTGCAGTCCAGTGGGCTTGCAAAGAGTCGAACACAACTGAAGTGTCTTAGCATGTGCATATGGTAAATGGAGTTTTAAGTGTTGACTATTTCATTTTTAACTTTGAGGCTTTTCTTATTCTTTCATTATTCCTTTCTAAAATAGCATGGGAGTCTTATTTATGAATGTAGTGCCTTTTCTTCCCTCTAACATGGTATTAGTTACCTTTTAACAAGTTTTCTTTCCCTCCATTTATCACCTTTCTGTATTGGGAGTTTTTCCTGCTTTGTCAGTAACTGCCTGTTACAGGCTTTCTTTAAGTGTCCAGTGGTCTTTTGTTGTCTACACATATTAAAAGTTAGACAGACAGCTAACTCTCATATGTGCAGGGGAGTAGGGAGATCAGTTCTGTTGCTCAGTTGTGTCCAACTTTTTGTGACCCCGTGGACTGCAGCACACCAGGCTTCCCTGTCCATCATCAACTCCCAGAGCTTGGTCAAGCTCATGTCCATTGAGTCAGTGATACCATCCAAACATCTCATCCTCTGTCGTCCCCTTCTCGTCCTGCCTTCAATCTTTCCCAGCATCAGAGTCTTTTCTAATGAGTCAGTTCTTCGCATCAGGTGGCCAGAGTATTGGAGCTTCAGCTTTAGCATCTGTCCTTCAAATGAGTATTCAGTATTGATTTCTTTTAGGATTCACTGGTTTGATTTCTTTGAGGTCTAAGGGACTCTCAAGTGTCTCCTCCAACACCACAGTGCAAAAGTATCAATTCTTAAGTGCTCAGCTTTCTTTATGGTCCAACTCTCACATCCATACGTGACTACTGGAAAAACCATGGCTTTGACTAGTTGGACATTTGTTGGCAGAGCAATGTCTCTGATTTTTAATATGCCATCTAGGTTTGTCATAGCTTTTCTTCCAAGGAGCGAGTGTCTTTTAATTTCATGGCTGCAGTCACCATCTGCAGTGACTTTGAAGCCCAAGAAAATAAAGTCTGTCACTGTTTCCATTTTTTCCCCGTCTATGTGCCGTGAAGTGATGGGACCAGATGCCATGATCTTAGTTTTCTGAATGTTGAGGTTTTTTTTTTAATATAAATTTATTTATTTTAATTGGAGGTTAATTACTTTACAATATTGTATTGGTTTTGCCATACATCAACATGTATCCACCACAGGTATACACGTGTTCCCCATCCTGAACCCCCCTCCCACCTTCCTCCCCATACCATCCCTCTGGGTCATCTCAGTGCACCAGCCCCAAGCATCCATTTTAAGCCAGTTTTTCACTCTCTTCTCATTTTAGTCAAGAGATTCTTTAGTTCTTCTTTGTCTTGTGACATAAGGGTGGTGTCATCTGCATATCTGAAGCTATTGATATTTCTCCAGGCAATCTTGATTCCAGCTTGTGCTTCATCCAGCCTGGCATTTTATATGATGTACTCTGTGTATAAGTTAAATAAGCAGGGTGACAATATACAGCCTTGATGTACTCCTTTCCCAATTTGGAACCAGTCTCTTGTTGCATGTTTGGTTCTTGACCTGCCTACAGATTTCTCAGCAGGCAGCTAAGGTGGTCTGGTATTTCTATTCCTTTAAGAATTTTACACAGTTTGTTGTGATCCACACAGTCAGAGGCTTTGGCATAATCAGTAGAGCAAAAGTAGATGTTTTTATGGAACTCTCTTGCTTTTTCAATGATCCAACAGATGTTGGCAATTTGATCCCTTATTCCTCTGGCTTTTCTAAATCCAGCTTGAACATCTGGAAGTTTATGGTTCACATACTGTTGAAGCCTTACTTGGACAATTTTGAGCATTACTTTGCTATTATGTGAGATGAGTGCAATTGTGTGGTAGTTTGAACATTCTTTGGCATTACCTTTCTTTCGGACTGGAATGACAACTGACCTTTTCCAGTCCTGTGTTCCCTGCTGAGTTTTCCTAATTTGCTGGTGTATTGAGTGCAGCATGTTCACAGCATCATCTTTTGGGATTTTTAAGAGCAGGGTAGGATCCTGGTTGAATGGTGGTGTTCTCTTTAGAATGGTTCAGTAGAGTGTTGACCTGCTTCATTAAAGAGCCTCTAAATGCAGTTGGTATTTTCTCTGTCACACAGAGGGTCCCCAGAGAATTGCCCATTACTTTCTTACTTTGCTTTTTTGCTTTCTTCCAGTGGCTACTGGGGGTGAACAAATGTTTCTGACTGGTAGGGTTCTTGGAACTGAGTTGTACAGTGCTGAGAAAGGTATCATTCAGTGTGATTTTCCTGAAACTACTTGCTTTCTACTCCTGGCTTCTTCCCCAGTCTTCATAGAGTATTCATCTCAGAGTTCAACATACTTTTCTTTTGATTTCTCAAAAAGATTTCTAGATTTGGTCAAAGAAAACAAAAATCTAAAGCTTTTAGATTTACTCAAAGAAAAACAAAATTGAGATTGCCTATTAAAATTGGAATTTCAGATAAACGAGGAATAATTTTTTAGTATAGGTGTGTCCCATGCAGTCAGCTGGTATCTGACATTTGAATTTCACTGGGCCTTTGTGTTTTATCTGGTGGCCCTGCCCACATCATTGGAAGGCCTGGCTGCATCATTGTGTGAGGTGCCAGGGATCTGGGGGAGCCCATGGCTCTTTCACCCACTTTCTGCCTTGTTCGTCCCCCCAGCCTCATGGTATCTGCTGTTCCCAAGCCCTCAATCCCTCATGCAGTTCTGCAAGGCACATCTTTTTCCTCTCATTGACTTGGACATCTGGTCTGTGTACTTTTGGCCTTCGGGTTCCTGTGTCCTCCCACTGTGTTTCCTTTCATCTAATATGCAACTGATTATAGGCTGCACCATCCCTTTGTTGACCTAATGGAAAATCCACATCATGGGAGTTGTGAGTTTGTGTTATTCAAATTCTTATTGAGGACTATAGCCTGGGAGACAGCTTTGAGGAATTTTTCCAAAGACATAGCGGAGGAGTGTGTGTACGTGTGTGTATATATATATATACACACATTCACTTTTTGGCTAAGAAACACATGCAGTCAAGCATACATCTTGATAAAAGATTACTGCTAATCATAAAGAATGGATATCTCAAGTTAATGATTTTAGTGCTCTCCTATTTACGGAAAGATGCAAGAATCAGTGGTTATTGAAATTCTTCCTGCGATATGCATCTAACTGTTTGGGGCCTTTTTATCTGAAGCACAGAGTGCCTCTTATTATTATTATTTTTTTCATCCTGATTTCTCAGAATGCACTGTCAGTGTGCAACTAGGGGGGTTGTGACTTCATCCTTGTACAGCTAGATGATGAGGGACACTCTCTGTTCTAGTTTATTCACACACTGTCTCATGAGTAATGACGAAGGGGAAAAATTGCTGTCAGCTAAATTTGTAAGATGCCACCAGTTGTAAGAGTCATCTTGATCTTAGAAATGTTCAAGTGTGAAAATACAGGCACCTTTTAAAACTGATGAAACTTAGTCGTTCTTTTGTTGTTTCTGAGTCTTCCCCAGATTAGTTACATCCCTTATTTACTGTGATCTCGCCTTCCATCCTAGTCCATAGAAGAATTTCATGAGTTTATTCTTCCTTATTCTTCTAGTATTCTTTGATTCTGTGGACCTGTCAGATGAACCTGTTGTTTGGCAGGAAGAGACACACTCTCTGGCTGAGTGTTTTCCTTCTGTTCCCACCAGATATTGGGCAGTCTGGTGGGAATGGACAGTCAACCAAGAGCCGCTTGGTTTAGGAAAGTTCCAGCCTCACCTGTTGCCCAGCCCCCTGCGATCACTACTGCAGCCCAGAGAATACTTTATTCCCACCCCTCTCTGCTGTGATGCTGTAACTGTTTCAGCCAGAACAGGACTTTTGAGGCATGGGCAGCTCATTTCAAAAGGCAGGAGGTGGGGCAATAAGCCCCCAAGCCTGGTGAAACAGCAGGAATAGCAGGAGCCATTTATCTTGCTCTATGCTTTCTGCTCATCCTTCAGAAACGTTACTGCTCTCCTTTCTACCCTTCCTCCCTTCCTCCAGTTATCTCTGCCACCGATTCTTTGCATTCTGTTCAAGTGTTCCTTTTCCTTATTTTCTTTCCCAGCCTTGGACCTTTGGTTTCTTGCTTTCATTCATTCAACAATATGCTGGTGACTATGTGGGGCACAGCAGTGACTCAGACCTGCAATAGTCACCACATTCATGGAGCTTATATACTCAGTGTACAGAGAATAAAAGAGTCAAGTATGTGATGTGTTACAGTGTGAACAGTCCTGTGGGTAGAAAAAGCATGCAAGAAAAGTGACTGGGTAGAAGGGCAGGGCATTGCTGTTGTAAACAGGATGCTTTGATAAGTTCTAAGAAAGTCAGGGACCTCTAAGGAAAGGCTTGAAGGAGGGGAGATGGTAAGCCAGGCCATTATGTAGGAGGTGGAGGAAGCATTCCAGTCAGAGGGGACAGCAGATACAGCTGTGCAGAGGCAGGGGCATGCCTAAGAAAGTTCAAGAGAGAAAGAGAGAGAAGAGAGGCCATAGTGGCCGGGTAGAATGAACAAGGATTTTGAGACTAGCGGTGGGGGAGGGAGGGCCCACATCCGGAGGAACTTTCTCATCATCATCATGGCTCCTGAGCTTCTGATTGACGTGATGTGAGAAGCCTCATGCCCTCACCGCTGCATTCCTTTCCTCCCAAGTGAAGTGCCTTTGGCAGGAAAGGGGTGGGATGTACTCTGTATTTCCTCAGGATCTTATGAAGGCTACTCTGCTTTCTAAAAATCCTCCTCTCTTCTAGTTTCCTTTGAAAAATTCAGTTTGATATCCTTACCACCTCCCATCAAGCTCCTCTTTTTCAAGCTGTGTCCATTCCTGTCATCAGCTGTGTATGACTCCTGTTTTGATGTCTCATTGTGTGCCTGACCATTCATTTCAGGACTGAGAATCATATAAAATATGCATGGTGTTCTCAGTGCTTGTGTTTTTAGTTCAGAGATTTAATCTGACAAATTACCCTTTATCTCATGTATGGTGACTGATGTTCACCAGCTTTCTCTTGAACTAAAACGTAAAGTAACATATTTCTTTGGGGAGCAATGAGAAGTTTGTATTAGTTACAGCTAGGGTGCTACTGTTAACAGCCAGTCAAATATAATCCTTTAACAAGTGTCAAGTATAACGCCTATACTTGGAGAAGAAATTTATCAATAAATGGTGTAAATGTCCTCTACAGCATTGCTGGTATAGGAAGAAAACTTTCTCGGGTTCTTTCAAGGTTGAAAGAGAGCTCAAAGAATACCTTTTGATCACATTCATTCAAGATGAGAATCATAAAATAGAAGCCTGATGAAACAAAGCACCTAACTATAATTTGTTGTAGAATCTCAGGGCTAGAAGGAAGGTCTGGATCAGGAATCTGGCCCAGCAGGTTATTCTATCTTGGTACCATCTCAGGTGTTTGATCCATCTTTTCTTGTAGACTTTTATGGATGAGGTGCGCCTATAATGGCTGCAGAACTTTCAGAAATCTATTATTTCCCTAGAGTAGCTCTTTTCCTTGAGCTGAACCCAAGTACTTCTTCTTATAATGTTCATTTTTCACTTTGGGGACAGTATNATACTCAGTGTACAGAGAATAAAAGAGTCAAGTATGTGATGTGTTACAGTGTGAACAGTCCTGTGGGTAGAAAAAGCATGCAAGAAAAGTGACTGGGTAGAAGGGCAGGGCATTGCTGTTGTAAACAGGATGCTTTGATAAGTTCTAAGAAAGTCAGGGACCTCTAAGGAAAGGCTTGAAGGAGGGGAGATGGTAAGCCAGGCCATTATGTAGGAGGTGGAGGAAGCATTCCAGTCAGAGGGGACAGCAGATACAGCTGTGCAGAGGCAGGGGCATGCCTAAGAAAGTTCAAGAGAGAAAGAGAGAGAAGAGAGGCCATAGTGGCCGGGTAGAATGAACAAGGATTTTGAGACTAGCGGTGGGGGAGGGAGGGCCCACATCCGGAGGAACTTTCTCATCATCATCATGGCTCCTGAGCTTCTGATTGACGTGATGTGAGAAGCCTCATGCCCTCACCGCTGCATTCCTTTCCTCCCAAGTGAAGTGCCTTTGGCAGGAAAGGGGTGGGATGTACTCTGTATTTCCTCAGGATCTTATGAAGGCTACTCTGCTTTCTAAAAATCCTCCTCTCTTCTAGTTTCCTTTGAAAAATTCAGTTTGATATCCTTACCACCTCCCATCAAGCTCCTCTTTTTCAAGCTGTGTCCATTCCTGTCATCAGCTGTGTATGACTCCTGTTTTGATGTCTCATTGTGTGCCTGACCATTCATTTCAGGACTGAGAATCATATAAAATATGCATGGTGTTCTCAGTGCTTGTGTTTTTAGTTCAGAGATTTAATCTGACAAATTACCCTTTATCTCATGTATGGTGACTGATGTTCACCAGCTTTCTCTTGAACTAAAACGTAAAGTAACATATTTCTTTGGGGAGCAATGAGAAGTTTGTATTAGTTACAGCTAGGGTGCTACTGTTAACAGCCAGTCAAATATAATCCTTTAACAAGTGTCAAGTATAACGCCTATACTTGGAGAAGAAATTTATCAATAAATGGTGTAAATGTCCTCTACAGCATTGCTGGTATAGGAAGAAAACTTTCTCGGGTTCTTTCAAGGTTGAAAGAGAGCTCAAAGAATACCTTTTGATCACATTCATTCAAGATGAGAATCATAAAATAGAAGCCTGATGAAACAAAGCACCTAACTATAATTTGTTGTAGAATCTCAGGGCTAGAAGGAAGGTCTGGATCAGGAATCTGGCCCAGCAGGTTATTCTATCTTGGTACCATCTCAGGTGTTTGATCCATCTTTTCTTGTAGACTTTTATGGATGAGGTGCGCCTATAATGGCTGCAGAACTTTCAGAAATCTATTATTTCCCTAGAGTAGCTCTTTTCCTTGAGCTGAACCCAAGTACTTCTTCTTATAATGTTCATTTTTCACTTTGGGGACAGTATGGAACAAATTTGCTGTCATTTAAGGTCTTTGTCTGTCTTTCTAATTGAAGCCAGATTTCTCATCCACAGTGGACCTTCTCTTTTGACACCAAGTACCTCCTTTCACCCTGGTTCCTTTAATCCCTCTTCCTTGGGCTTGACTTTCAGTTTTTCCACCTTCGTGCTCACTCTCTGTTGTCTGCGTTTTAGTCATCTTCCTGCTGACTGGTAGGGAAAAGGAGCTGGTGGAATTTAAATTAATGGTTTGTCCTGGGTGTTAATGCTTTTGGAACGTTCCTGGAGAACATTGCTGCAGTCTGACAAGAAAAAACAAATGGGGATTTTGGGAGGTGTTGTGAGATTTTATTTATGTATATTATCCCAAATATCATGAAATCTTGTGCTTAAGGAAGCTCAGAGATAATATGCCCCAGCACACTCATTTTGCAGGAGGAGAGGAAGTGTCGTTGAGACCAGACAGACAACAGAGGTGACAGTGGCAAATCTGGGCGTCAAATTCTAACCCATATCCCCTGACTGGCAGCTTAGTGTGCCTTCCACGGGAACGCTCCGCTTCACTTGCCCCTTAGTGCCAGGTTCCAGCTGGGGACAGTGCTTCCCTGGTGCGTCTGACGATAGAGTGACCCTGGCTGATGGGAGTTTATGAAGCACACTGCTTCAGGAAGGATGCTCTTATAGCATCAGGGAGGCAGCTGTGACCCCTTAAATCAGCCCTTCCAACTTCAGAGTGAGAGATGTGATGGCTAACTCCCTTCTGCACCCCCCATTTCCTTAAAACAAAGGCTGGCAAAGCATAGCCTTCAGGCCAAAACCAATGTATGACCTGTTTTTATAAATGCAGTTTTATTGGGACATAGCCATTTCTTGAGCTTCCCGAGGGGCACCGGTGGTAAAGAATCTGCCTGCCAATGCAGGATACACAAGAGACAAGGGTTTGATCCCTGGATCAGGAAATTTGCCTGAGTAGGAAATGGCAACCTACTCTAGTATTCATGTCTGGAAAATTCCATGGACAGTGGACTCCGGCAGGTTATATTCCATGAGGCTGCAAAGAGTCTAAAATGACTGAGTGAGTGAGCAGCCATACGAACATAAAAGTCTGCTCCTGGTTGTGTATCTGGAGAAAAAACAAAAACCAAACAGTAATTGGAGAGCACCCTAATGTTCATAGCGGTGTTATTTACAATTGCCAAGACATGGAAACAATCTAAGTGTCTATCAACAAATGATGGATGAAGATGATGTGACATTTTTACACACACACACACGTACCCACACACAGTGGAATACCACTCAGTTGTAAATAAAATGAAGTTTTCCTATTTACAGCAACATGTAGGGACTTGGGGGCATTATACTAAGTGAAATAAGTCAAAGAAAGACAAATACTATATGTTATCACTTGTATGTAGATTTTAAAAAATGAACAAACTAGTGAGTACAACAAAAAAGAAGCAGACTCAGAGAGCAAATTAATGGTTACAGTGGTGGTGGGGAAGGGCAAGACGGGGTGGTTAAGTAGGATGTAAAAACTACTGGGTATAAGAGTGGCTCAAGGATGTGCTATGCAAGATGGAATGTAGCTGAGATTTTGTAATGACTGTAAACAGAAAGTAACCCTTAAAATTATACAAGCAAAAGAAGTTTTTAAAAAGAACATAGAAGTCTGCCTCTTTTCATGTAGTGATTCATACATTTCATAGTCTGTGTGTATCAGATTCCATGTTTCATTTAATCACTTTCCTGTGTGAGCCATTCTGTACTTTCTTTTATTTTTAGAATTAGAAAGAAAATTTGTTGTCTTTATAAGAAAAAAGCACTGAACAAGTACAGAATACATAGTCTTTAAAGTACACATGAAACACATAAAAACTGAACATGTACTGAGACATAAAGCAAATCTCAAATTTTGAAGGAATCATCCTGTATTTTCTTTGTAAAGTGAAATTCCAAGGGTACGGATTCTAAAATGTTATTTTCCTTCCTTCTATATGTGCCAGCATTTTGCATCTAGTAAGAAAGTAGGGTTATCCAGTTTGAGGACTCCATAAAGAGTGAAAGGATTTCTTAACTAAAATTGAATAAAACTTGTCTATAGCACTAAATCTACATTCTACATATACTGTCTTCTCTATAGACACCTATACACATTTTCATACATGATAAGCTAGTGAGCTAGGGTGGCAATCATTTGTATTAACTATGTATTAACTTATTAACCAATGTAATTAATTTAAATTACTATTTATACACTTAAGTGACTAAGTCTGATTTTCCATAGGTTGACAGTGGTAAGTATATATTTTTTGTCATATCTTGTTTTGAAGTAGGATCTTTGAGAAACTCCTTTCAGGAAAGATCACATCTTGCTGGGAGTCAAAACTGAAAAAAAAATCATTTTTCATTGTGCAGGACTGGGATACATTTGTATTATTATAAGTTCTCAGGGACTGAGATACACTGTTCTGAAATACATTGCTGTTTCATCTCTTTACACCTGATATTGTGTTGAGTACATAGCCACAGGCAGCTGAAGTTGAGTATATGCATTTATATATAAAATTACAAAATACTTTTCTCTATATTTGCAAGATCTCCGTGTTTTCACAATATACTCAAAATCTGTCTTAATCACCTTCCTCTTTCCCAAGAGAATTCAGGAAGTTTCATGACTTCTATCAGGTGTGACTAGAAAAGGTTTGTTTCAGAATGTCTATATCTGTACTTCTTCACAGTGACAAGTGTGACTTTTTTGAATCTGTGCTGAGATTGATCTATGAAGAGAATTTAGAAAATTCACAATTAAACCACATAGAAAGGCCTGAAGCTATTTCCTTTTCTTCGTAAAGATGAAGCTCCAAGGACATGAATTGAAAAAAAAAAAAAAATCTCCCCCAAATTAATTGAGAATAAGGCTGGATTTAGCTCAGCAGTGGTTGCCTAGCAACCACACTACATGTTGGAAAGAGGATGTGGGTGCTTTAGCCCCTGGGTACTACTTAAGGCACTCAGTTTCCTTGAAGGATGTGGAAAAAGAAAAAAAAAAAAAAAACTCTGTGCTCTTTTGGAAGTTTATATTTAAAGGTGCCTGTGATCTAATACCATATGCTTGGATGGACTTTAACTGTTTATTTCAGATTCAACATTGAGGTTCAGCTCAATTGTCACCTCTTCCATGAAGCTTTCCCTAACCCTTCCCAGTGACCCTCAGAGTCCAGGTCTTGTCTTCTGTGCTCCCCTCATCTCCTGTATTCACTATCTTCACAATTGTCACAGTGTCCTAGGGTCACTAACTTGTTCTCTTATCTGTCTGTATGCCTTTCTGTCCCATGCAATTGTAATTAGGGACTGTCTCTTGGTTTTTCTGTGTATCCAATTCATGACCCCATGTCCTGTTCTTTGTAGATGTTCTGGTTTTGTTGAGTAGATGAATAGATGAAGAAATGAATAAATTCAAATGTCAGGCTTCCTTGAAGATACTACCTATTTTAGCAGAGGTATCAAGGACTCTGTAACATGTCCATAATGTGAGGGGAGCATTTTGTGGCCTGTTTCAAGCCTTATTCTAAGGAATTTGTTGGAGTTAAGTTGCCTCCCCCCTATTTCCTGTCTTCTGCCCTAGAGGTTGCCCCAGCCATTGTGGCTGGTTGTTAAAATGAGTTCAGACCATCTGCTGATGGGCCCTGACTTCCAGTCTCAAGGTGGGTGAGTCTGCTGGCTACTCCCTGCTTGTTGCACTTTGCCTGTTCTGCCCTTTCTTATTACTCAAGAGGTGCTTCTCCCCCCTTTCATTTTGCTGTGAAGTCATCTTCATCTCAGATTGACATAGGAAAATTTCCTTGAGAAGACTGTTAATTCCCTGTGGCTATTAACATGTGTATTTATGACTGTAATAACCCAGAATTCCCTCAGATAATCCTTAAAAAGGACATTATACATCAGGCTGTTTCCTGAGTGGGGAGCTATAAAGGAAACTCATTTCTCATATCTGGGTCTTCATATCTGAAGTATTGGTGAAAGTGAAGTGAAAATTGCTCAGTCGTGTCTGACTCTTTGAGACCCCATGGACTATACAGTCCATGGAATTCTCCAGGCCAGAATACTGGAGTGGGTAGCCATTCCCTTCTCTCGGAGATCTTCCCAACCCAGGTCTCCCACATTGCAGGCAGAGTCTTTGCTGTCTGAGTCACCAGGGAAACGCTAAGAGATTTTAAGACATGACTGTTTACAGAGGCTGGGCCAGGGCAGGGGGAAACTGAGAGAGATTAGGTGCTGCTCTGGGGGTAAACGTAAGCTAGGTCTGAAGGGCAAGCAGGGAAGAATCAGCACCAGATCCTCTTAGGGCACAGTGGAGAACAGTGGAGAGAGGATTTGGAAAGATACGTGGAAGGGACTCCACACAACCATTCAGACAGATTGCACATATCCCAGGCCCTGTTGGTATGAGGCCATGCTTCACTCCAAAATAATTTGGGGAAAATGTTTTCATATTTTCTTTTGAATCTTCAACTGCTTCTGTAGATACTTTTCATCTTGTTTCTCACTGACATTAGCCCATTACTAGTTTGATCATTTAAGGGCTGTAACACCCTATAAACACTGCTGCTGCTGCTAAGTCACTTCAGTCATGTCCGACTCTGTGCGACCCCATAGACAGCAACCCACCAGGCTCCCCTGTCCCTGGGATTCTCCAGGCAAGACCACTGGAGTGGGTTGCCAGTTCCTTCTCCAGTGCATGAAAATGAAAAGTGAAAGTGAAGTTGCTCAGTTGTGTCTGACTCTTTGTGACCCCATGGATAGCAGCCCACCAGGCTCCTCTGCCCATGGGATTTTCCAGGCAAGAGTATTGGAGTGGGATGTCATTGCCTTCTCCAACAGAGAGGCCTGGCATGCTGCAATTCATGGGGTCACAAGGAGTCGGACATGATTGAGTGACTGAACTGACCTGAACTGAATGTAAACACCAGCTTAATTGTGAATTTTTTATTTAAAAATTTGAAAATGTTTTATTGAGTCACAATTCATGTAAAATATCTTTGTTTCAGGTATACAATGTTATAATATGATGTTTGTATATACTGTCAAATGATCATCAAAAAAGAGTCTAGTTAACATTGTCACCATACATAGTTATACATTCTGTGTGTGTGTGATAAGAATTTTTAAGATTTATTCTCTTAGCAGCTTATAAATATGTAACCCAGTATTAGTAATTGTAGTCATCATACTATACATTGTATCATCAGGATTTATTTATAGTTTGAAATCTGTACTTTTTGTTTGTCTTCATGCATTTTTGGCCAACCCTAGCTCTGGCAACCAAAAATTGTGATCTTTTAAATTTTTTACATATTTATTTCTGACTGATTTTTTATTGAAGTATGGTTGATAAGCAATATTAAGTATCAGGTGTACACCATAGTGATTATTTTTTTTAATATAAGTTTTACTCCATTAAAAGTTATTAGAAGATAATGGCTATAATTTCCTGTGCTGTGTGATATATTCTTGCTACTTATCGGTTTTATACAGAGTAGATTAGTCCCTTACTCCTAACTTGCTGCCCTGTCTCCTTACTGTCATTCAGTAGTTTGTTTTCTTTCTTCTTTATTTAAATATATCTATCTATCTATATATATATATGTTTGTTTTTATTTTTATTTTATTATTATTTTTTTTTTCATCTCAGGTGTACATGAGTTCCCAATCTTGAACCCCCCCTCCCCACCTCCCACTCCACATCAACTCTCTGGATTATCCCCGTGGACCAGTCCCAAGCATCCTGTATCCTGAACCGAANTATATGTTTTAATGTATGGTTACATCACATTTCTTTTTTTTTTAATTGGAGTATAATTGCTTTGCAATGTTGTGATCTTTTAAAAGGATTCATGCTGTTGTGACCGTTACCTCTGACACTTGTAATCTTCTCAAGTCATATCCTCAAAGGAACATGAAGATCAACGGGCTACTTTTGTTTCTTGTGCTCTGATGAATCCACAAAGATAAGACCAACTAATATAATTATCTCTGAGGAGATAAATCGGAAGTTTTTATTTCAGGAGCTTCAGCCTTTGAGAATCTTCCCCTTGGGAACAGAATGATGAATATTTGGAGTACTCCAAGGCGGAATAATGAATATTTGCTCTTCCTTTCATTTTTTACAGTTTTCCAGAGCCAGAAGCAGCAGTGGATTCTGCTGTCATTTTGGTATTCCATAGCTATTCTTGTGGGCACCTTGCCTGATTCAGTTACGCTTTATAAATTTTAAAATGCAATTGAAGTCTCTTTACTACTTTATCTCTGAGTCTGAGAAATATAAAATTGAAAATATAGTGGAAGCCTATATTAGTTACGATTAAATTCAGCTGGATATGGAAAAAACTCAACAGTGGCCTAACTAAGGACGGAGTCTTTTTTGGCTTTTAAAAATTTTTTTCTCCTACTCTCACATAAAAAAAAAAAAAAAAAAAAAAAAAAAAAAAAAAAGCACCAAGGGTTGGTAGTCCAGAACTGGTAAAGGAGGCCACATTTGTCAGTGACCCAGGTCGGTTCTCTTTCTGTTCTTCCATCCTCAGTATGACTTCCATCATCAAGGTTGCCTATGGTCATTTGAGATGATCGTTGTAGCTCCAGCCTTCACATGTATGTTCCAGGCAACATAATAGAAGAAAAGAAAGAGAAAAAGATGTAATTCCCCGCTGAGTGAGCTCCTTTTAAAGAATTTAAGGGAGAAGCCCCACACCGCAACTTTTGCCTAATATCTCACAGGANCAATAAGTCTTAACAATAAAACCTAGACATTAAGAAAGGAAAGTATGGTACCACAGGCATTTGACCATTTGCCAGATATAACCCCAGTGCCCAGTTGATCAGGAAGGTTTAGCAGAAGATGGGAATTTTATCACAGCTACTCCTAAGACAACCACCTTTTTATTCAATAAGTAAGGCTTCTCTTTTGCTTATGACTTGCTTTGTAAAGATGCCTGTCATCTCATATTTAAGGGTTTGTTGTTTGTCTTGTTTCCCTTCAAGTTTACAAATAAGAGCATGGGGCCTAGAATACTCCTGGAGCTTGTTTTCCTTTTAAAAACTATTATTTTTCTACATTTGTTCCTTTGTTTGCTTTTCCTACTGTTCTTTCCCCTTGCAGTTAATCGTTAATGTATATAAATCATCTTTATATTCCTCTATTTAACTTTGCATATCTATTCTTTCTTTCTCTCCTTTTCTCTCAAAATATTTGTTAGTTTTATTTTCATTGCTTTATTCCCCAGTAGGCATGTTGCTTTAATTTTGTTTTCCAGTTTGTGCTTCAGTTAGGTTTGTTCTACTAGATATAATTTTTGGTATCCTTTGTTCACTGGGTCAATCTGTTGTACAGTATTTTTGTTGGACTATCTTGATTTTGCTTTTGATCATTCACCTGTCTCTCATTTGTGTCCAACTCTGCAACCCCATGGACTATAGTCTGCCAGGTTCCTCTGTCCATGGGGTTCTCCAGGCAAGAATGCTTGAGTGCATGCTATTCCTTTCTCCAGTGGGTCTTCAAACACCTTCTCTAGGTTATCATAATCTTAAAATTCTCAGTGATTAAAATTAAAAAAAATTCAGTATTTTCATTTAGATATTTTAAATGAAGATATTGCTAATACGATGCTCCCTTTAAAACCTCAATCAATTTAGAACAAAATTTAAAGAAATGTTAGTACTTTGGCAAAATTAGGTTGATCAAGGTATAATTAAATAAATCACATACTTATTAGCAGTGGCAAGTAATCTTAATGAAATCAGCAAATAACCTAAACCTACCAAGTGAAATACACAGTACCAGCAACTGTGGGATACACATAAGTACAGTCGTTTGCATCATGAAAAATTCTAGAGTCTAGATGGGAGCAATGTATTCAAGTGATTCAATCAGAGAGATCAAAATAGAGGTGAAATCCTAAGTTGTGTGGTATACACTAGCAGTGATTCGGAAGATAAGAGAGGGTAGATGATGAACAGTGATTATCAGTGATGCAACTGTAGGTTCCAGAATGAAATTGTTGCAGTGGAGGAAATACTCCAGCCTCTCTCCCCAAAGCAAAGGGAATTTACTGATCCATTTGGTCATAATCTATCCCTGGGTCAAGAAGATCCCCAGGAGGATGGGATCTTCCTCTTCCTTAAGAATACTGAAGTGGGTTTCTGTGCCAGGAGAAGGGCACGGCAACCCGCTCTAGTATTCTTGCCGGGAGAACCCTCTTGGACAGAGGAGCTTGGCAGGCCACAGTCCACAGGGTTGCAAAGAATCAGACATGACTGAAGTGACTTAGCATACAGGCATAATCTCAGTTGTACGGCCCTTTGGGCTACTGGTTACTACATGACAAAAAGGAAAAAACCAACATGTATCTCATTCTCTCTTTGTTTATGCATTTGAATGGATAAGACTTGGGGCTGCTATGAGATGTGGGTCATATCTCATTATGTGGGCCCTGCAGGGATAATTGAGCATTCTTGGATTTGGATTTGTGAGATGATATAATAGACTGTGCTTTTTTTCTCAAGGCTAAGCTGGTATTTATCACAGACACTCAAAGATACAAATGACTTAGATAACTTATTTGGATTTCTGGTTCCCCCCCC
>SJYA01002694.1:265894-324311 GCA_006410615.1 Neotragus moschatus
GCAGCCCACCAGGCACCCCCGTCCCTGGGATTCTCCAGGCAAGAACAGTGGAGGGGGTTGCCATTTCCTTCTCCAATGCATGAAAGTGAAAAGTGAAAGTGAAGTCACTCAGTCATGTCTGACTCTTAGTGACCCCATGGACTGCAGCCCACCAGGCTCCTCCATCCATGGGATTTTCCAGGCAAGAGTACTGGAGTGGGGTGCCACTGCCTTCTCCAATTGGTTTCCTACTATCTGTCATATTACCTGGCACTCAGTAGGCATTCCATAAATGTGTTTTTAAATTTGTTTTATTTACTTGTTTCTGGTCACATCATGAAGCATGTAGGATCTTAGTTCCCCAACCAGGGTTCAAACCCATGCCCCCTGCAGTAGAAGCAAGGAGTCTTAATCACTGGACTGCCAGGGAAGTCCCTCCGTTATGTCTTGATATTTAGTTACTTGCAGTTTGTGTAGGTACTCTCAACTCACATATTGACAGCTTGCTAATTACACAGGGAAGCTTTACCTCTTTTCAATAAGTCTTAACAATAAAACCTAGACATTAAGAAAGGAAAGTATGGTACCACAGGCATTTGACCATTTGCCAGATATAACCCCAGTGCCCAGTTGATCAGGAAGGTTTAGCAGAAGATGGGAATTTTATCACAGCTACTCCTAAGACAACCACCTTTTTATTCAATAAGTAAGGCTTCTCTTTTGCTTATGACTTGCTTTGTAAAGATGCCTGTCATCTCATATTTAAGGGTTTGTTGTTTGTCTTGTTTCCCTTCAAGTTTACAAATAAGAGCATGGGGCCTAGAATACTCCTGGAGCTTGTTTTCCTTTTAAAAACTATTATTTTTCTACATTTGTTCCTTTGTTTGCTTTTCCTACTGTTCTTTCCCCTTGCAGTTAATCGTTAATGTATATAAATCATCTTTATATTCCTCTATTTAACTTTGCATATCTATTCTTTCTTTCTCTCCTTTTCTCTCAAAATATTTGTTAGTTTTATTTTCATTGCTTTATTCCCCAGTAGGCATGTTGCTTTAATTTTGTTTTCCAGTTTGTGCTTCAGTTAGGTTTGTTCTACTAGATATAGTTTTTGGTATCCTTTGTTCACTGGGTCAATCTGTTGTACATTATTTTTGTTGGACTATCTTGATTTTGCTTTTGATCATTCACCTGTCTCTCATTTGTGTCCAACTCTGCAACCCCATGGACTATAGTCTGCCAGGTTCCTCTGTCCATGGGGTTCTCCAGGCAAGAATGCTTGAGTGCATGCTATTCCTTTCTCCAGTGGGTCTTCAAACACCTTCTCTAGGTTATCATAATCTTAAAATTCTCAGTGATTAAAATTAAAAAAAAAATCAGTATTTTCATTTAGATATTTTAAATGAAGATATTGCTAATACGATGCTCCCTTTAAAACCTCCATCAATTTAGAACAAAATTTAAAGAAATGTTAGTACTTTGGCAAAATTAGGTTGATCAAGGTATAATTAAATAAATCACATACTTATTAGCAGTGGCAAATAATCTTAATGAAATCAGCAAATAACCTAAACCTACCAAGTGAAATACACAGTACCAGCAACTGTGGGATACACATAAGTACAGTCGTTTGCATCATGAAAAATTCTAGAGTCTAGATGGGAGCAATGTATTCAAGTGACTCAATCAGAGAGATCAAAATAGAGGTGAAATCCTAAGTTGTGTGGTATACACTAGCAGTGATTCGGAAGATAAGAGAGGGTAGATGATGAACAGTGATTATCAGTGATGCAACTGTAGGTTCCAGAATGAAATTGTTGCAGTGGAGGAAATACTCCAGCCTCTCTCCCCAAAGCAAAGGGAATTTACTGATCCATTTGGTCATAATCTATCCCTGGGTCAAGAAGATCCCCAGGAGGATGGGATCTTCCTCTTCCTTAAGAATACTGAAGTGGGTTTCTGTGCCAGGAGAAGGGCACGGCAACCCGCTCTAGTATTCTTGCCGGGAGAACCCTCTTGGACAGAGGAGCTTGGCAGGCCACAGTCCACAGGGTTGCAAAGAATCAGACATGACTGAAGTGACTTAGCATACAGGCATAATCTCAGTTGTACGGCCCTTTGGGCTACTGGTTACTACATGACAAAAAGGAAAAAACCAACATGTATCTCATTCTCTCTTTGTTTATGCATTTGAATGGATAAGACTTGGGGCTGCTATGAGATGTGGGTCATATCTCATTATGTGGGCCCTGCAGGGATAATTGAGCATTTTTGGATTTGGATTTGTGAGATGATATAATAGACTGTGCTTTTTTTCTCAAGGCTAAGCTGNGTATCTCATTCTCTCTTTGTTTATGCATTTGAATGGATAAGACTTGGGGCTGCTATGAGATGTGGGTCATATCTCATTATGTGGGCCCTGCAGGGATAATTGAGCATTTTTGGATTTGGATTTGTGAGATGATATAATAGACTGTGCTTTTTTTCTCAAGGCTAAGCTGGTATTTATCACAGACACTCAAAGATACAAATGACTTAGATAACTTATTTGGATTTCTGGTTTCCCCCCCTTTGGCTTTTGTCTTCCTTTGTTTCCTTATTTTAAAGAAAAATGTGGTGTAGAATCTGAGTCCCTTGCCATGATGTCATTTATATGTCACCCAGAGATTCACTACTTAAATCTAGAAATAACGTGTTTTTAATGAGGAGTTGGAGCAAACTGTAGATTTTAAAAAAATATTTATTTGGCTGCACTGGGTCTTAGTTATAGCATCAGATCAGTTCATTCACTCAGTTGTGTTAGACTCTTTGCAACCCCATGGACTGCAGCATGCCAGGCTTCCCAGTCCATGACCAACTCCCAGAGTTTATTCAAACTCATGTCCATTGAGTAGGTGATACCATCCAACCATCTCATCCTGTGTCATCCCCTTCTCCTCCCACCTTCAATCTTTTCAAACATCAAGGTATTATTTAGTGAGTCAGTTCTTTGCATCAGGTGGCCAAAGTATTGGAGCTTCAGCATCAGTCCTTCCAATGAATATTCAGGACTGATTTCCTTTAGGATGGACTTGTTGGATCTGCTTGCAGTCCAAGGGACTCTCAAGAATGTTCTCCAATATCACAATTAAGAAGTATCAATTCTTCAGTGCTCAGCTTTCTTTATATTCCAACTCTCATATCCATACATGACTACTGGAAAAACCATAGCTTTGACTACATGGACCTTTGTTGGCAAAGTAATGTCTCTGTTTTTTAATATGCTAAGTTGGTCGTAACTTTTCTTCCAAAGAGCAAGCATCTTCTAATTTCATGGCTGCAGTCATCATCTGCAGTGATTTTGGAGCCCCTAAAATAAAGTTTCTCACTGTTTCCACTGTTTCCCCATCTATTTGCTATGAAGGGATGGAACCAGATGCCATGATCTTAGTTTTCTGAATGTTGAGTTTTAAGCCAATGTTTTCACTTTCCTCTTTCACTTTCATCAAGAGGTTCTTTAATTCTCTTTTTGCTTTCTGCCGTAAGTGTGATGTCATCTGCATATCTGATGTATTGATATTTCCCCTAGCAATCTTGATTCCAGCTTGTGCTCCTTCCAGCCCAGCATTTCTCATGATGTACTCTGCATAGAAGTTAAATAAGCAGGGTGACGATATACAGCCTTGACAATATACTCCTTTCCCAATTTGGAGCCAGTGTGTTGTTCCATGTCCAGTTCTACCTTTTGCTTCTTGACCTGCATACAGATTCCTCAGGAGGCAGGTCAGATGGTATGACATTCCCACCTCTTTAAGGATTTTCCACAGTTTGTTGTGATCCACACAGTCGTAGGCTTTGGCTATTCAATATGTTGCAGTGTATGTTATCCTTAATTGTGGCATGCAAACTCTTAGTTGAGGTATGTGAGATCTAGTTTCCTGGGCAAGGATCAAACCTGTTGTCCCTTGCATTGGGAGAATGGAATTTTAACCACTGAACCACCAGGGAAGTTCCCTGTAGATGTTTTAAACTGTGGAAATTAGAGTTCCACATTTACTGTTGCTACTGGAACAGAGTTACAAGACTAAATAAGGGAGAAAATAAGCTGAGGTTAAAAAAAAAATCTTATGGAATATCTTAATTCTTAGACATTGGTAGCACAATTCAGAGTCCTTGCCTTTAATTTCTATAATTGATTTTATTATTTCTTATAGAGAAGATGGGGGCAAGTAGGAGCTCAGGAAAGGGGCTGTTTATGGAATCTCATCTAACGTTTTCTTTTCCTTTTGATTTCCTTTTAATTGAGAAGGTCATGCTCTACCTTTCCCAGTGAATAAATGGTTCAGACAGAATAGCAGGGGTATCATTGTCTCTAGCTAGCAGTTAAAATTTAAGAGGAAAAAAAAATTGGCAAATGTTTTTCACTTCCTATTTCAACTTCATTTCATTGTTAATGGCTGTCCAGAGGACTCCATCAGAAGGTTAAGCAGGGGCTCATGGGAAACAGCACTGAGATTGATTAGTGATGTCTGCCACTAAGCTCAGTGTGAAAAAGCGTTGAGATTGATTAGTGACGTCTGTCACTGGTGAAAGAGTGGTGCACTTTGCTTTTGTCACCCCATCTAAGCCTTCCAACTCGGATGACAGCTTTTCTCAAGAGTCCCAGGAATCATTTCCCTTTGGAGAACAGCCTTTCAAGAAGCATGCAAAGGGTAATGATCATTTATTTTCTGAGAGCACCGCAAGGTTTAACTGCTGGTGGAANTCACTGGTGAAAGAGTGGTGCACTTTGCTTTTGTCACCCCATCTAAGCCTTCCAACTCGGATGACAGCTTTTCTCAAGAGTCCCAGGAATCATTTCCCTTTGGAGAACAGCCTTTCAAGAAGCATGCAAAGGGTAATGATCATTTATTTTCTGAGAGCACTGCAAGGTTTAACTGCTGGTGGAATTTGAGGGGCACCTTGGAGGAACGCACATCACAATGTTAGGCAGGTGTGACATTGGTTTCATGTCTTGCGCTTCCTTTCGCCGCTGGAGATATTTTTGCTTCTCTCTCATGTGCCACAAGAGCAACAACGGTATTTGGTTCAAACAGAACCTTTTTATTCAAAGGCCTCACACTGTAATGGGTAAAAACTTGGAAAATGCCTGTGGGAAATTAGCAGTGCAAGTGGCGTACTCACTTTCAGCCTATTAAAATCATCCTGAACCTTATAAACTGAAGGATGTTTTGTTCCCAAGGGTCTTCCTCTTTGTTGCTTCAGTTTTTAGAAGTAATCCAAGAAAAGTCAACACAGAACCTGGAAAGATTCCAGAAAAGTTTCATCCAACAGATAAAATTCAGTTACCTTCTTTTATTATTTTGTTTCCTTCCAAAGCCCATGGATCATACCTCACTGTTCTTTGTGGAAACAGTTGAGAATTACCAGTAATTGGAACTATTTACATTCAATGCCATCGTGACAGAAGCAGCTTTATTATATTACAAGGGAATGATTAATATGCGACAGAGATTACAGATTGCATCACCGTGGGTAGGCCTCTTGTCTGATCTGTCATTTTGCTGATTACAAAGGCATACAAATTATATAAAGAGAAAAGCGATTTTCTTTTATGCTAATTTTAGTTCAGCCCACCTGCACGTTAACTCATTTTCAATTAACTGGTGGAAGGTGGCTTATAATAGGTTCACTAAGGTAGATTTCTGCCCCCCTGACATCAAATATAGTTGTATCATATCCTTATTTCAACCTTAGTTTCAGTGCCTTCCTTTTTTTTTTTTTTTAATATCTGTTCATTTTTAACTGCTGAAAGGAGAAAATTCAACCAGCTTACATGAGCTGTAGAGATTTAAAGGGTGTTGTGACATGATATGGGTAAGGTAGAAGGCTTGTCTTCCCTGAGAAACTTAAGCGAGTGAAAGCAACCTTCTTGGCTGCTTGACTGTTGTAGTGTTTCTGTTTCCTAGGCTTATGTCTATTTGCAGAGGATTTTGAATCTCTAATTTTGTGAATTGCACATAATGTCAGTATCCTCTTTTGCCTCTATCATAGGCCAGATCTAGATGCAGTAAAGAGAAATAGTTTTAAATTTGTTTCCACTGGATGAAGACTGGAAAATCACATCCAGTGTCAACTTGAAGCAATTGGTGGGTGGTTTCTATGTGGCTAAGTGCCATATGACCAAGTCAAGATTCAATGGAAGACTAGGATCAATTAATGATGTCTGCCTGGGCAAGTAGAAAGCAATGCTGACTTGTGGTAGGGGTTACCATCCTGGCATAAGTAGTCTTCTGTTAGGTCACAAACCTCTGAGGGCAAAANGGTTTCTATGTGGCTAAGTGCCATATGACCAAGTCAAGATTCAATGGAAGACTAGGATCAATTAATGATGTCTGCCTGGGCAAGTAGAAAGCAATGCTGACTTGTGGTAGGGGTTACCATCCTGGCATAAGTAGTCTTCTGTTAGGTCACAAACCTCTGAGGGCAAAAATCATCCGTAATTCCTTTTCATGGACTCATTTCCCAGCACACAGTAGCTCCCCCATCAGACTGCTAAAGACATTGGGCCTGGAGTTAGGTAGGGGCTGTCTGTCACCTAGTATCTCAGTGGGTGGGCAAGATATCAGCTTACCTGTAGTTCAGTTTCCTCTGCTATAGAATGGCTGTAATATGAGTTTTTAATTCATAGGATTATAATGAGTGTTAAAGGAAATAATGAAATAATGAGGCATATATAAAGCTTAGTGTGGCGCCTGGGACGTAGGAAATGCTCAAGTAATGGGTGCTTGAAATAATACAGGAAAGAAAAATGTTGCAGCGTCTCTAGTTCAGTGTTCATTTTTTATTCGAAGCAAGGAANGAGTGTTAAAGGAAATAATGAAATAATGAGGCATATATAAAGCTTAGTGTGGCGCCTGGGACGTAGGAAATGCTCAAGTAATGGGTGCTTGAAATAATACAGGAAAGAAAAATGTTGCAGCGTCTCTAGTTCAGTGTTCATTTTTTATTCGAAGCAAGGAAACTGAAGGAAAGATCAAAAATAGTCATGCTGTTTATAATTCAAAAGTTTATAATTCAAAACTCATGAACCATTAAGATTTGGGGTCTGAACTTTATTATTCCAGGTTTTAGTAAATGTGAGGAAATTTCAGAGTTGGTGAGTGAGAGCAATAAAGGGACAGGACAAAAGAGCTGCAAATAAATGTTGGCTTCTGTGGGAAAGATGGTTTCTGTGATCATGCCTGTCTTTTATCCACTTAGGCATATTCACACATATGATATCAGTGTGAAACAATTACTTGTGTTTCCTTCTTTGACAGTCTTAGGACAATCATGCAGGGTAGGTTTAACTAGAGTTTTGGGACATGTCCATACTGCCAACCCTCCTAGCTTCCTGGCTCCCTTTCACCCCTAGAACACTGCCTCGTGCCACTCCCTGAGCTTGGATTTTATAGGCGTCATCTTGATCCTCTCTGTAGACATGTGAAGTGAGCACTACCAGCCTCCTTCTACAGATAGGGGAACCAAAGCCCAGGATGAGAAACCAGTTCCCTTATTCGAGGCTCTGTTATTGCCAAGTTCCAAATGGCTGCTGATTCTGCTGTAGACATCCCAAACTGATCAGCTGGTCTTNATAGGCGTCATCTTGATCCTCTCTGTAGACATGTGAAGTGAGCACTACCAGCCTCCTTCTACAGATAGGGGAACCAAAGCCCAGGATGAGAAACCAGTTCCCTTATTCGAGGCTCTGTTATTGCCAAGTTCCAAATGGCTGCTGATTCTGCTGTAGACATCCCAAACTGATCAGCTGGTCTTGGGAATACAGAGCAGACACAGATCACCTGGCTAGGCCGGCCTCCGCTTCCAAGACAGACAACTATTCACCTGTTAAAGTTTTCTGGATGTTATCATCATCATCATAATTATCATCTAGAGACAGGGATTCAGTGAGTCAGGTGACACCTTAACAAGTTTTGGACATTTTTGTGCAGAACAGTTTTCATAAGCTTGGTTCTGTGACTCAGTGTTGGTCTTAGGTCAGTGTTTTGCAAACCATCATGAAGATGAGGATGACCTGGGCATCGTACTAACTGGCATCAATTCCTAGGAGGCGGAGCCTAGGATTTGTGCAGTGTAGGAAGCTTCTGGACAGTGTTGGTCCTGGTGAGCGAGCATTGTACCATAAATGTCAGGGGCTTAAGCGAGGTTTCCTCTGAATGCTTCCCACTGGAAACTTGTGTCAGAATATGCAGACGTGAAGAGAGTCTGTGTCACTGAGTTTGAGAAGCAACCCAGGGATCAGCCTGTTTAACAGCCATCCAGGTGATCTGACTCAAACTTGGCTGTGGACGGAGCAGCTCTTGCCTCACTCGCACCACCATTAGAATCACATGGTGACTAATATCCTCAGCCTGTGAGGACCCTCATTCTAGAGGTTCAGATCATGAAGAACATTCAGTTGTGTGGCCTCTCCACTGTGTGTCCTGGATTCAGGAAGACAAGAGGCCCCTCTCGTGTTCAGACAGGTGAAGTGTAAGCTCCAGTGGGACAGTGGTGTGGACTCCTAACTGGCTGGCGAACTTCACTAAGGGTTCTCAGACTTCTAGAGTTTCTAGGGTTTGCCACCCTGGGACCCCCTGCCTTGGGTTCTTGTTGGCCACAAACTAATTGACAATAGGCACAAACATAATTGGAAATTGTGTTCTGAAAACAGAACTGTCATAACAATCCCCTGTACTTGTGTGTCAACCGTTTTTAGTCACTTATTTTCTTTTTCTCAGCTTTTACACACATGCCACGTGTTTCTCTAACGTTGGTAAGACAGTGCAGTTTAAAGTTTCAGTAGATTAAAAAAATAATGAAAGAGAGATTTGTGTGGATAGATTTCAAGGATAATGGTTTAAAATAACAGCATGAGAATTAATTAGATGAGAGAGAGCAGAAACACTTCATCTTTTCTGCTAATCCCGAGTCAGTTGCTGGTTTGCGTGGAGAACTGTGTGGGAAGGCTTCTGAGCTGACATCTGGACTTAAAGGAAAAACTGCTGTGATTGTTTTGTGACATCTGTCCTGGAATTCTGAAGCCTGGTGACGTGTTTGCTGTGTCTAACTCACTGCATTTAGCATCCAGCATGGCATTAACAGACAACACGCACAACCTATTTGTGCGTCGGGAGGGCGGCGGGTAGAAAGTGCACGACTGTTCTGAGGACCATCTCGTCCTCTGCTGCCTCAGTTTTGCAGCCCGTGAGTGTAAGGCAGGCTGGAAAAGCCTACTTCTGGAGGCATCCTGATAGTGAATCTTTTAGGGAGATGGGGCCAATGGTCCCTGTTGCAGCAACTGAGCTCACTTTGTAGAAGGAAAAGTTCTCATGGGCAATGTGACATGGTGATGGTCATAGCTGTGCTCCAAATAACAACTGGGGTCCAAAAACTCATGGTGGCCCAGATACGACTCATAGGCTGTAGTTTGCTGACCCCTGGTACAAAGAGTTCTTAGGAAATTGCTATATTATGGACCACTTAGATGCTGGGATTAGGGAAATAAGGCATAGTTGATTAAGGAGGTTTTAAATGCCAGGGGAGCCTCCTCAGTCTCACCCATCTTGCCTACAGTGCATGGTGCTTATGTTGCCCAAGATTTATATTTCATTATGAGAACTGCTGTGTAGTTTCTGGATCAGGTATATTGTAAAAAGGCAGCAATAGTTAAGAGTGTTCTGGCCTTTGGCTGTACTGATGGAGTTTCTGCAGCAGACAACGTCAGCGATATCTGATGGGCACAGGGTGAAAATAGCAAATGGTTTAGCTGACTGTTATCTCATGCACTGTTAAAATATTCAGCTTGTCAGTCAACTTCACTTTTGAGATTGCCTTATTATGGACTTTTTTTCTCTCAATAGCATTCTTGCTTGAGTCTGAATATTTGCAAATATACAGAACAAAATGGAATTCCTATTAATTTTTTATTCTTTTTGGCTTTATTTCCCAAGGCCAGTTTAGAACGGCTGGGCTTTCAAGTGTTTTGGGGCTGTTGGAAGGTGGAGGTGTGATGACTGTGGTGGCTATTTTTATTGCTTTTAAGTTCTTGAAACTGACATTGAATGAAGAATGTTTAAATATTATAATGGTGCATACCAAAATTGTTTCAGATATGTTTTCTAATCACAGTCTGAATGAATATGCACTAGATTCTATATCAGTGTGCTTTAGTATGCCTGGGGATTTGGTGAGGAGGGGCCAGTCTGACCCACTTTGTAATTAATACCCTAAATAAACCCTGGTGTTATGTTTAGGGCCTGGCTCTAGTGAGATGATGTTATGCAGTTTAGGAACTAGAACAAAGAAGAGAATCTTGAGACACTTTTCCAGAGGGAGAAGGGATGCTCCAGGTCAAGGTCATGCTTCTTGGCTAGTCTTATCCTTCATTCTCCATAGAACACAAGGTATGCCTGCAACATGCAGATATCACTGAAGGCTCTATATGTTGTCTTCTGGAAACCACAGCACCTCAGTATCTGGAAGAAGGCAGTTGTCAGTTAATGTCCATGCCCTTCATTCTCCNTCTTGGCTAGTCTTATCCTTCATTCTCCATAGAACACAAGGTATGCCTGAAACATGCAGATATCACTGAAGGCTCTATATGTTGTCTTCTGGAAACCACAGCACTTCAGTATCTGGAAGAAGGCAGTTGTCAGTTAATATCCATGCCCTTCATTCTCCGTATTTTCTTGCCATTTACCCTCCTGCCTCCTCTTCTCCCTGAAGGAAATGGCAACCCACTCCAGTATTCTTGCCTGGGAAATCCTAAGGACAGAGAAGCCTGGCAGGTTACAGTCCATGGGGTCGCAAAGAGCTGGACATGACTTAGTGACGAGACAACAGCAACTCCTCTCTCCCGACACCCCCGCAGGCTCACCTGCCGGTGGGCCTCCCTACTGCATTTGTCTACTGAGCTAGCTTACCCCCAAGGACGGTTCAGTTCTTGGCCCAGATTGCCCCCCCAATTCCCATTCTTCTCCTTCTCTTTCACCTTCAACTCTATCCATGAGATTCTGGAACCCTTTGTATTCNCTCCTTGCAGTCCAAGGGACTCTCAAGAGTCTTCTCCAACACCACAGTTCCAAAGCATCAATCCTTTGGAGCTCAGCCTTTTTTATGGTTCAACTCTCACATACATGACTACTGGAAAAACCATAGCCTTGACTAGATGGACCTTTGTTGGCAAAGTATGTCTCTGATTTTTAACATGCTGTCTAGGTTGGTCATAGCTTTTCTATCAAGGAGCAAGCGTCTTCTGATTTCATGGCGGCAGTCACCATCTGCAGTAATTTTGGAGCCCCTCAAAGTAAAGTCTGTCACTGTTTCCATTGTTTCTCCATCTATTTGCCATAAAGTGATAGGACTTGATGCCATGGTCTTAGTTTTCTGAACATTGAGTTTTAAGCCAACTTTTTAGCTCTTTCAGTCTTTCCCATTCTGTTCTTTTCCTCTCTTTGTTTGCATTGATCACTTCAGAACACTTTCTTATCTCTCCTTGCTATTCTTTGGAACTCTACATTCAGATGGGTTTATTTTTCCTTTCTATCCTTTGCCTTTAGCTTCTTTTCTAAGCTATTTATAAGACCTCCTCAGACAACCATTTTGCCTTTTTGCATTTGTTTTTCTTGGGGATGGTTTTGATCACAACCTCCTGTACAATGTTACGTGCCCAGAGTTCTTCAGGCACTCTATCAGATCTAATCCCTTGAATCTGTCACTTCCAGTGTATAAGCATAAGGGATTTGATTTAGGTCATACCTGAATGGTCTAGTAGTTTCCCCTACTTTCTTCAATTTACACCTGAATTTAGCACTAAGGATTTCATGATCTGTGCCACCATCAGCTCCCAGTCTTGTTTTGCTGACTGTATAGAGCTTCTCCATATTTGGCTACAAAGAGTGTAATCAATCTGATTTCAGTACTGACCTTCTGGTGATGTACATGTGTAGAGTCATCTCTTGCGTTGTTGAAAGAGGATGATTGCTATGGTCAGTGTGTTTTCTTGGCAAAACTCTGTTAGCCTTTGCCCTGCTTCATTTTGTACTCCAAGACCAAACTTGTTTGTTACTCCAGGTATCTCTTGACTTCATACTTTTCCAATCCCCTATGATGAAAATGGCATCTATTTTCAGTGTCAATTCTAAAAGGTCTTGTAGGTCTTCATAGAGCCGTTGAACTTCAGCTTCTTTGGCATTAGTGGTTGGGGCATAGACACTGATACTGAATTGTTTGCCTTGGAAATGAACAGAGCTCCTTCGTTTTTGAGAACTGAATGTTGACATGTACTAAATTCTTTGGTGTTGCCCCTTTTATTCTTGAACACACAGCTTTCCTAGAAGGTTCAATCTGGTGCTTTGTGCTTTGCCTGTCAAATTGTTCTCTGCAACTTCCAATTCCTGAGGTCTTGACCAACGTGTCCAACCTCTTACTTGATGTTGTGTACTTGAAAGTTGAACAGGTACATCAGATCTCACATGGATACGATAAAAATCTTGGTCCCCCAAACCTGTTTCTCTGTGGAGGTATTTCAGAGAATCTAGCTTTTCAAATCACATTCCTAAGGATCATCCTTAACATATTTCCTTCCCTTCACCATTCACATGTAAGTCATGAGCAATTCTTGTTTTTCTGTAATACTGTAATCTGAAGCTTTCTCTTCCTCTGTATCTAGGCTCTCGTCCCTTATCTGGACAAAATTAGCATTATCTGTAACTTAGACTTCTCTGTGACCTGCCATTTTTTCTCCACTTCTTTTATTCTTGTCCTCTTAGCAATCCACTCTGCTTATTCTGTTTATAAGATTTATAGTTTAAGAATGAAAGCCTTATCTATCACTTCCATGCTTAGAACCCTTCAGTTACCTCCTGTTGCACTGAGGATAATAACTAAGTTTCTTATTCTAGCACACAAGAGCCTACTTGATAAGATTTCTGCTGACTACTGTTACCTGAAATAACAGGTAACAGTAGTCTCTCCTTTCTGCACTATAATACTCTGGCTGTACTGTGGGCTTTCCCTTTGCTCTTTTTTCCTTTTTCAGTAAGCCATGCTCTTTAAAGTATCAGAGCATTTACACTTCATAGTATCTTAGCCTTAAATGCCATCTCCAGGATCTTTGCAGAGCTGTCTTCTTGTATAAGACTACTCCAGAAAACTCTGAACACTGAAAGAATCCATCAGAAACTGATAAAATGGTTATCCAAAGGAGTGGCTGGAGAATAAAAGGGGCTAAATGTAACTGCTCTGAATTTATTTTTTAATTTTTACTTGGAAACATGTAAATTTGAAAACAAAGTTTTGTCGGTGGCAAATGTCATTCCTAAAATTGAAAACAAGCAGAAGCCACTCACAATAAACATTTGGAAACTGAGGAGGAAAGCAATTGTAAGAACTTCCACTTTTGGACATTATGGAATAAGGAGGAGCAGATTCATCCTGCCACTTTAAATAAAAAGGAAACAGATAAAACATATGAAATACAGTTTTTAGTCATTGTACAACTCACAGTGTAGGACTGTGATCCCTCAAGAGAGAAAGCTGAGGTGAGGCCAACTGCCTACTGGAAGTTTCCAGGCAAAAGCAGAGGAGATAGAATCCAGGGAGGCCCAGGGAGCAGGAATTTTTGAGGACACTTCATTTAGTGTTTGACTGAGCCCTGGTTTTTGTGTGATGAGAGGAAATGACCCAAGGCCAGGGAGTGAGCCACTGGTGAGCAGGAGGCTAGGTGACTGACTCTCAGAGCTCCTTACAAGCTAAGAATATTTTCTACTCTAGTAACTAGTTTGGAAAGCTGTCTAACATATGGGGCCTTGATTTTTGAGTCCTCAGGAGGGTGTAGCATTTTAATAGGCTTAATCAGTGAGATAAAGCAGGCCTACATCAAGGCTTTCTGGGACCTGCCCTAATAAAATTTAAAAGCAAGCCATAAGCTGTTTCAAGGTAACCTAAGTGCTTGAAAGTAATTCATTACTATTTAAAGGAATGAAACTAAGTCCAGCAACTAACGACATGAAACATCCAATGCTAAGCATTCAATCAAAAATTAGGAGGCATCCAAAGTAACAGGAAAATATAGCCGTAGCCATGAGAAAAACCAATTAACACAAACATAACCAGGAGCAATAGGGCTGATAAAGTGCCTACCAGGTGTTAAAATAGCTGCCAGAAAATAAGTTCCATATATTCAAGAAAGTCAGAAGAAAAAAAAATGAAAATGATGAGACAAATGGAAGAGATAAGAAGTTCATTAAGTTAAATACGTAATCATCACATGACCTACTCATTATCCAGGAGAAATAAAAACTTCCGTTCATTTGAAAATCATTACTCAAGCGTGTATAGTAGCTTCATTCCAATATCCAAAAACTGGAGACAATGCAAATATCCATCTACTGTTAAATGAATAAAGTCCAGCACATCTATACAGGGCATACTGTTCAAAAATCATGCAGAGTGGAATATAGACACGTGCAACAACATGGATGGACCTCACACTGACTGTTCCAAAAGCCATTTCCAGAGGCTGCATTCGGTGATTTGATTTTGGGAAAATCAAGAGCTATAGGGATGTAAAAAGAAAATGGAGTTACCAGGAGCTGGGAGTGGGAGAGGGCTTGATCACAAAGAAGCACAGAGAGGTTTATTATGGTGATGGAACTGTTTATCTATTGATTTTGATGATGTTTCTAGGAATATCCATTGTCAAAATGAGATGCCAAAAGGTGAATTTTAAGTTATATAAATTATATATCACTAAACCTGATTTTAGAAAATACTAAACATATAAAGTTTGGGGGAAAAATGGGAAGCANTATTATGGTGATGGAACTGTTTATCTATTGATTTTGATGATGTTTCTAGGAATATCCATTGTCAAAATGAGATGCCAAAAGGTGAATTTTAAGTTATGTAAATTATATATCACTAAACCTGATTTTAGAAAATACTAAACATATAAAGTTTGGGGGAAAAATGGGAAGCAACAGTAACTCTCACTCATTCCTTGAGAGTGTGTTAGTTATATAGCCACTTAAGAGAAAAGGGAGTTTCTTATAAAGCTTCACATAAATTTGCGTGGAATCCCAGTAATCTCACACCTATATATTCACCCAATTAAAATAAAATCATAGACACACAAAAACTTATACATAAGGACTTATCATCACTTTATACTATATAGCAAAATATAAACAAATACACCAAAAAGCAAGCAAAAAACCCTAGAAAACCCCAGATGACCACTAACTGAAAAGATAAATTCTGTTGTGTATATGTAATATGTGTGTGCATACACACACATACACACATGATGAAATGCCATCCATTAATATAGACCATATTGTGTAATTTTCATTACATAAACTTCCAAAAAAAGAAAGCCACCTAAAATAAACCTTTGGAACTTGACAGCAAATCAGAGGACAAGAATAACAGTGGTATGCATGTTGCTTAAAAGAGCTAGCATATGAAAGCAACCCAGACGTCCACTGGCAGACCAATGGATAAGAAAGTTCTGGTACATATGCACAATGGGATATTACACAGCTATTAAAAAGAACATATTTGAGTCAGTTCTAATGAGGTGGATGAAACTGGAGCCTATTATACAGAGTGAAGTAAATCAGAAAGAAAAATACCAATATAGTATATTAATGCATATNATTTTCTCTCTAAGCAATTTTCAAATATGCAATACAGTATAATAAATTCTGGTCACCTTGCTGTACCTTACATCCCTATGACTTACTTATAACTGGAATTTTGTATCTTTTGATGATCTTAACCAGTTTTTTTAATCTACCTGATCTGTATCTGTGGACTTGTTTTTGTTTGTCTTCTGCTTCCATGTACTAGTGAGATCATGATATTTCACTTAGCCTAGTGACCTCCAAGTCCACCCATGTTTTATCAAATGGCAAAATTTCCTTTCTTTTATTGCTGAATAGTATTCCACTGTGTGGTTTATGTATATATCACATCTTCCTTATCCATTTATCAAAGGATGTAGGTTGCGTCCACATCTTGGCTNCTGCTTCCATGTACTAGTGAGATCATGATATTTCACTTAGCCTAGTGACCTCCAAGTCCACCCATGTTTTATCAAATGGCAAAATTTCCTTTCTTTTATTGCTGAATAGTATTCCACTGTGTGGTTTATGTATATATCACATCTTCCTTATCCATTTATCAAAGGATGTAGGTTGCGTCCACATCTTGGCTTCTGTAAAGACGCACTGAACATGGAGGTGTGTATATCTTTTCGATTTAGTTCTTCTGTGAGATATCTGTCAAAGATAAAGCAGGGGCGCAATTATCGACAGCACGGAATAATTTTGTTTTTAGGAATCATGTTGGTTTCACCCTCTTGAAACCATAATATTTAAATTGCAGACTAAAGTAGGTAAACAGTTATGCAATTATAATTGGAAACAGATGGAGTTCCGATGCAAGAGAAAAGTACAATTATAAAATTTAAGAACATATTAAGTAAATCTTTTACGGCTTAATATGAATTGGATGTCTCAGTATTAACTCATAACTTTTTAAAGATGATTTTGTTATCGCTACATTGAAAAAGCCTGGAGGCACTAAGTTCTCAGGACCAATGATAATTCCTAGCATTTCTATTTTATTCGCTAATACCATATCTCATTCAAGGAATTTAGGGTTCTTTGGAGAAGTGACTGATTTCATCTCTGGGGCAGAGAATGCTCTAGGTGTTCCTGGGATNCTACATTGAAAAAGCCTGGAGGCACTAAGTTCTCAGGACCAATGATAATTCCTAGCATTTCTATTTTATTCGCTAATACCATATCTCATTCAAGGAATTTAGGGTTCTTTGGAGAAGTGACTGATTTCATCTCTGGGGCAGAGAATGCTCTAGGTGTTCCTGGGATATCATAGGTATAATTTCCAGTCCAGATGTATTGGAAAGCTGAGAATATTTAAGGACAGACGTGGTCTTTAAAAAAAAGGACATAGAGCCAATTTAAGGTGCTCCTAGTGTCCACAGTTGATTTAACTCAAGTAACAGAATAATTTTAATTAATTGTACTGTAGCATTATTAATATATTAAATAAGTCCATAATCAGTCACAAGAAAGAAAAATCCAAAGTAAAGCCAAACAGTGACAGCAATTTAAAAATGGTTTTTAAAATTATTATTTTATATTGGAGTAAGTAGTTCCATATGCAAATGTCTATTCTTTTCTAGAGTTTTAAATAAAGAGATACTTATTCTGCCTTTCTTCTGTCAGCTTCATGTCAGGGTGATTGAATGAAAGCTCTGTTTCTTCTTTTTTTTTTCTTTTATTTAATAGATGACTTCTTGAATAATACAAACAAAAGAGAAACAAAACAGACACATGACGTTTTGAATCACCTAGTGAAATGTTAAGGCCATCAGGGAACATCAGCTAAGTCATTTTATCAGTGAGTAATTGATAAGGAATCAGGCGTGCGTGCTGTGCTATGTGGGCGTCCCTAGTAACTCAGATGCACTGTCTCTGTGTACTATGCTGGTAGCGTGTCAGGAAATGTCATTCTTCAGAGGCAAGATCAGGCTATCACTACTTTAACCTGGAAGGGTTGGGGGTGGGATAGATCGAGATGTTATGTTCCTTTTGACATTATGTAATAGGAAAGTGAAGTTGCTCAGTCTTGTCTGACTCTTTGTGAACCCATGGACTATAGCCTGCCAAGGTTCCTCCATCCATGGGATTTTCCAATCAAAAATACTGGGGCAGGTTGCCATTCCCTTCTCCAGGGGATCTTCCTGACCCAGGGATCAAACCTGGGTCTCTCACACTGCAGGCAGGCTCTTTACAGTCTGAGCCACCAGGGAAGCCCATGTAATAAGTGCACAGCCTTACCAGTCAAATGCTTTTTCCAAAAATGTCTACCTTGAATCCAGTCAGGGCTTCACCCTTTACCTCTGGTTTGTATGAATCACCGGAGAAAGAACAAGTTAAACACCAGCATAAACACACACACAGACACACACAGACACACACACACACACACACACAGACACACACACACAGACACACACACACAGACACACACACACACAGACACACAGACACACACACACACACAGACACACACACACACTGTCCCCCACCTTCAGGCAAATCCAGAACCTGCCCAGTCTCTTTACTAATTAATACAATATGGGTGGAGGTGGGGAGAGGAAGAATGGGGTGGCAGGATCCCTGTAAGATTAAAAATGACATATCCTATTGTAAAGATTGAACCTCATTTGAACAAGCCAGTTATAAAAGACTTTTGAGGGGCACCTGCAGCTTCCTGGTGGCTCAGATGGTAAAGAATCCACCCTGCAGTTCAGGAGACTTGGGTTCTATCCCTGGTTTGGGAGTGTCCCCTGGAGAGGAGAATGGCAACCCACTCCAGTACTCTTGCTTGGAGAATCCCATGGACAGGGGAGCCTAGCGGGCTACAGTGCATGGAGTCACAAAGAGATGTGAATGAGTGACCACACCTTTTCTTCTTCTTCTTTTTTTTTTTTTCCTCTCAGGATTTTCTTTCTTTTTTTTATTTTCTTACTTTACAATACTGTATTGGTTTTGCCATATATTGACGTGAATCCGCCACAGGTGTACATGAGTTCCCATCCCTGAACTCTTCTTCTTATATTCATATGATGCAGGAATTTGACACTTAGAAAATATTTCTTGTGTTCAGTATATTTATAGTGTTGTGTTAGGTAAGAAAATGCCCTTGTTTTTCCAAGATTACTGAAGTATTTGAAAAATGAAGTATGTCTATAAATTACTTTAAAATATTTAATCAAAAACATTTTGGAAGCATGTGTGGTTAATGCTTTCTATACTTTGCTGAATCCTTGAGAAGTTTCTTAATAAAAATTTGTAAAAAGCCATGTATAATTTTCCATGATCACTCTATCCAATTACATCACCCCATCACTTCATTTTCTCCATGGCATTAACCAAAATTCTGCTATGTTTTATTTTCTGAGGATTCTGACTTTCCCCCACCCCCACCAACAGAATGTTCATTTGGTTGGGATTGGGGAATGTTAGGACCTAACATATGCCATGACAGGCTTTAAGGCCTGAGTTCCATTTATCAAGAAGCTGAGTCATCGCCTAGGAGGAACTGAGATCATCTTCCATGGGTGTCAGGACTTGACCAATTAGCATGTTCCCTGTAGCCTGGTTTGAGCCTGTCAGGACGCAATGGACATCCCCCAAGAAAGCCCACGCACATGAAAATCTAGCCAATTAGTAGATGACCAGAAACCCTTGCAACCAATCCGCCTTTGTCAACTCCCTGTCTTTGTTCTAAACCTGTAAATACTGCTGTAATTCAGGGCTCAGGGCTCTTGCTCGACTCCACTACGCTGGATGCTGTTTGAGCCCTAGCTTGAGATAACAATAAACCCCTTTTTGCTTTTGCATTGCTGTGGAAGTCTTGTTCTCTCAGTTTTGGGGACTTGGACCTTGAACATAACAGGGAACTCTTTGTTACTACTAACCAATATAGTTCTGAGAATGGTGCCTGAGACATAGCAGGGCAGATATATTTTTTTAAGTCAATTAAAATAGAAGAACACACTATGAATGGATAGTTAAGTTTGAGGAAGATTAGGAAATAATGAAGAAGAGTGAGATTTAAGAATTCATTTGTAGTAATTAGGTAGTGAGATACCCCCTGAAGACTTTACAGCAGGGCAGTGATGTATCTCGAATTATATGAATTCTGCACACAGGAGGTTTGTGATCCTTGTGGATTCCTGTGCTTTGCAGAGGAAGCAGGCAGGAGGGCAGGAGGTCTCTCTGAATTCCCACCAAGGTTTTGTGACTTACAGGTAAAATTTTATGGGACGGTTTAGAGTGGTGTAGTGATTCCTGTACCTATAACCTGTGTAAATGTTAAATTGAAAGAGACTTCTGAATTCTTCATGAAAAGTTGATGCAAGAAACTGATTTCATCTCAACTTAAAAAACCCAGGTAGTTTCTGAAATTATTAACATTTAATAATAGTCCCTTGAGACACACTGTTAATTTTCTATGGTTGTAACATGTCGTACTTCATACCTCCCCAAAGATACTTTCCTTTCTCTTTCAGTGTTTCTTGAGAGCATCAGTAACTAATTAGTTCTGCTTTAGTCTTTTGATTCCTCCTCACACAATGAAGAATCGTATAAAAATGTGTTTTAATGTCCCAGCTAACAAACTTTTCTAATTGTGTTTTATAGATATGAATACCACAGATTCTGTAAAATCAGTGAGTTAAAGGATTACTGGGTCATTCATATAATGATCAATGGACAACGGTTCCTCCTAGCTCCAGTCTTCTTATTTCTAGACCCACTTTTTTTAGGAAACATGTCCTAGTTAATTACATCAGACTATACAAGCTGGCATTTGTGTTATACATGGTCCAATCGTGATAACTTCTGGGCCACTGGCCTCAAGAAGCACGGACAGCAAGTAGGAACTTTTCAACTTGTACCAAGAGTTCAGCCTAGTAAATTAATTATTGAGAAGTCACTACCAAGTGCTGTTGACATGTGTGTAGTTTGACAGGCTTCTGTAACATCTAGTCCTTTCAGGAAAGTAATTCTGTAAGGAAATTGCTTGCAACAGAGGTTGTGGGACTCAGCTGGGTGGCAGCCATGTCATGACAATCAATATGGGGACAAAAAAATCAAATATTAATGAAAGATAGATTTGTTCATGCACAGGATCAGTATTTTTTTGTAAATGCTATTTTACTTCCATCAACCACTTTCCAGCCAAACGCTGGGTATAAGCTCACTGAAACTAAACTCAAGGTGACATTTCTCATTTCAATTACTTCCTAAAGTGTCTCCCTCCTCTTTTCTCCCCACCTCTTGTTGAGAACTGCAGGCAACATAATGAAATACTCTGTCAACTACAGAGTCTAGGATCTGGAGAGGCAGGAAAGAAGTTTGTTGAGTTTTCTGAATATAGAATCCATCCTACTTTGAAAGTCAGCAAGAGGCTTTGAGGAGGATCTTGGTCTCAGGAAAAGACATCATCAAGATAATTTAAAAGAAGCCCAAAATATCACTTCACAAATTAGCTTCCAATGAATGGACATTTTCAAGTTAAGAGTCATAGGGATAATTATCATAATATCTAATGCTTACTGATACTTTGCTGAATACTGTTAAAGATCACAGTTTCTGAAGAATTGGTGACCATTTGTAATCAATCATGTTTATAGATCTAATATACTTTTTGTTTTTTATTGCTTCTTTTACATAATTTGAAAATAGCCATAAAAATTCATAAGGGTTCAATAAGAATAATTATTTGGTGCTTCTCCAACTGGTAACAACTTGTTGAATTGTTTCTGGATTGGCCATTTTGACTGAGTTGAACAATTAATAAGAACTATCTTGAAGGGCTGTCTAAGGGAATTGAGCTGGTCATGTTCATTGAAACAAATAGATGGCACTTCTCTTCAGAAACATGAAATACTTATTGCCACTTTGATCTATTTCCCAGAGACTCTTAACATTCTGATTTTTATCTTGGTTTTAAATGGATGAGAATTGCTCCTTTTGCTATGGAATGCACTGAATTGAGCCCATTATTCTTAGTCTTCGGAGAAGGCAATGGCACCCCACTCCAATACTCTTGCCTGGAAAATCCCATGGATGGAGGAACCTGGTAGGCTGCTGTCCGTGGGGTCGCTAAGAGTCGGGCACGACTGAGCGACTTCACTTTCGCTTTTCACTTTCATGCATTGGAGAAGGAAATGGCAAGCCACTCCAGTGTTCTTGCCTGGAGAATCCCAGAGATAGAGGAGCCTAGTGGGCTGCTGTCTCTGGGGTTGCACAGAGTAGGACACGATTGAAGCGACTTAGCAACAGCAGCATTCTTAGCCTTTAATTACTAAAGATGGCATATTTGATTAATAAGAAGAAATACAACTTTGGACTGATCATGGTATTTTGTTAACCTCAGCCTGAGCTCACAAAAACTCAGATGAGTGACCAGGAGATGCGAGAGTAGACTCTATTCCAGCAGAAAGTTTCTTTGGGTACTCGGGTTCTAGGTCGTGGCCCGGGATAAGAGGAGTGAAAGATTAGGGGAGAATTTTCCCTCCTTTCCTGCCCTACCTCTCTTTCTCTCATTGTGCTTTCGTCCTCTTGGGTAGACAGAATAATGACCCATCAGAAATGTCCACATTCTAGCCCCAGACCTATGGATAAATTACCTTATGTGGCAAAAGGGATATAGCAGGTGCAGTTAAATTAAGGATGTTGAAATGCTGTACAGTTGCCTGGATCATCCAGATAGGCCCAGTGTAATCCCAAAGCTCTTTATAAGTGGGTCCAAGTTGGAGGAGAGATTGAAGTGATATCACCACTGAAGGGAGGCCCCAAGTCAAGGAATGAGGGCAACTTCTAGAGGCTGGGAGAAGCAAGGACAGATTCTCCCCTGGAGCCTTCAGAAGGAACCCAGCCCTGCCACCATCTTGATTTTAGCTGTGGAAGACTGGCGTTTGGGCTTCTGAGCTGTAAGTCAACAGCTTATGCTATGTGGGATACATGTGAAGGGCCAGAGAGACGGGGCACAGACAGAAAACGTTCTCTACTCACACAGTTGCTTTGAAGGGTATAAGCAGGGGTCAGAGGAAGTGGAGACTGTATTACCTGGTTGGTTTGTGAAGGTCTTATGAAGGAGGTGACCTAGACATGGAGATGCCAAGACTGGAAAGGGGCTCCATGCAGCGGAGCTGTGCGTGGGTTGGGGTGAGTAGGGGGTGGTGATCATCTGTCTGGATGGAAGGGCCAGCAGGAGGCAGGGGAGAGTACGAAAAGGTGGTCCAGGCTGCTTTCTAATAAGACTTATCCAACCATAATCATCCTTTTAACCTCTTCCAGTAAAACAAACAAACAAACAAAGCCCCTCTCATATGCAAGATTTAAAGCACTTCTCTAAAATTTAGCTTAAGCTGCCAAAATTCTTGTTCTTTAAGAAATGGAGGTCTGATTAATTGGCTTGGTTCCAAGTTCTCTTCCCTGTTGGGTGACACTACTGTCTGATGATATAAAGGGCTGAGAACCACAGAGGGCTGGCTGGGCTGGCTTGGCCTTAAAGCCAGTAGTTAGGGAGAGTGTAGCCACTGTGTGTAGCCTCTTATCTCATGTGGGTTGCATAATTAGAAACTCAGTGGATGATGCAGGCGCTTATCTTTCTGTCCTCTCTCCACCTTTATATTTTAGCTTTCATTTGTGTGTGAAGCCTGTAATAACAACACAGTCTCCAGAGGCTTTACTTTCTCTTGATAAAAGTCTTTGTCCCAATATGGTACCAGGAAAGGGTGCTGAGACTGTGTCTTACCCTCTTGTCTCCCTGTGCTCTTAACCCCAGGCTTCGCTAATAGGAAGTTGGAGACAGAGGGGGAATCTCAGATAATCCAAGTCACTGAATGCTCCCCTTTGTCTTGTCCAGATCACTATGGCAAGTGGGTATCTTTTGACTTGACTGACCTGGAAAATTGCCTTTTTAAAAAAAAATACTGTGTTTGAGGTTTTGACTTATAATTACAGCAGATAGCAAGGCAATGCATTCATAGTAATAGGAAGAACTAGGATAACACTTGAGAGTAAATAAGATAAAATAATGAGTAATTGCTTTGTTTCTCGTATCACTGCAATCTTAAAATTATCCTCTGATTTTTTGATTGTCTGTCTCACCACCTATTTACTCTTGACTTGTCCTGTTTATTCTACCTGCCTTCTCAAAGGTCCCTGATAACCCTCCTGGTAATTAAATTCAGTAACCTTCTGCTCCTCCTGTTTTTCATGTGGACATCACTTCCTTCTTAAAATATATTTCACCAGTATCATCTCTGATATTTTATTGCCTTTTTTTTTTTTGCTTATTTTTCTGGATTTCCTTCCTCCTTTCTAAATATTCCTCCTCTGGCTCTTATTTCACCCTAAATGCAAGGATTCTATTAATACTGGCATCCTCCCTTGATAAATGTTTCTTTTTTTAAAAATACTTTCGACCTGATTACATGTCATATAACTGTCGTTTCTTTGTGTACTTGCTTCTCTCTAAAGCTAAACTCTGTTGAGCTGAACTTCTAGTTGCCTGTAATAGACATTTGCATCCAGGTGTCCTTCTGTTAGTGTGTTGCAAAAGCTCTAGGTAGATACAGCCCCTGAACCATGTTCTTCCATGACTCAGGCATTTAAATCCCTGTGTGTAGATCAAGAGTGTCACATATCTTAAGTTCTAGGACTCAGAGTCCTCGACCAGTGTCATACAGGCCTAGTAGGTCAGTAGTTCTGTCACTGCAAGCTGCTAATACAACACTCCTCTCTAGACTGATTTCTGGCAGAAGCATTGGAAATGATTCTAGGAGTTATGTTCAGTGTGAGTCACATAGAGGCATGTATTTGTTATAACACTGTGTCCACTCACCATGGATACATCACTGTAATTTCAAAAGGGTCACCCCCACCGTGTCCATTCTTCCTGGGGTGGGTCTTATTCATTCCCTTCCCTGCCTTCTCTTCCTCTGCTACTGCTGGCCAAAGGCTATGAAGACATGCAAGAAGTCATGAAGGCTTCCCCCACCTTTTCTTGCCTTGTCTCTTGCAAATGAAGCTCACCGGAATTTGCAGAAAATGGAACACAGTAACTGGAACTTTGTAGACATGGTCAGATGAGGACTGTGGGCTTCAGCCATCCAGTGGGCCTCCAGCTATGCACTGCTTCTGTATCTCCAAGACTGGCCTTTTTCTTTCCCTAGGCTCTTTTAGTATGTTCTTTATTTTTGCCAGTGGAATCACTGACCATCCAGTTACCCAAACTTTGTACTCTGGAGCTGCCTTTGCTTCTGGTTAGGATGCTATTGAAATACTATAGCTGCCTGGTAATAAGGATCTGTCTAAATGGCACTGAAGTCATGGCTGTGGAAATGAGAGGGAGGGATAAGTACAGGAAAGAAATTAAGTGATGAATTTAATGAGACTTGAGAGTTCATTATGAAGTCAGGGTGAAAGAGAAGGTGGAGTCAGATGGCAATAATAGTTAACATCCATGGAACCCTTACTTATGTGCTGGGCATTATTCCAAGTTCTACACATATCATCTCCATTAAGCAGTTGTAAATAGGTTAATGTTGAAGTTTAACATGAACCAGCTGGTGGTATAAGTCAGTGCCACCCCAAAGAAAATCCATGGATCAGTGTAGGTTCACAAACTGTTGCTATTGATCCGTGTCGCCCTGAGCATAGAAACTAAAAGTAAGGATTGGAAACTTTGATTACAAGATGATAGAGTGACTTTGTGTAATAGTACAATCCTGATTTATATGTTTTGTGCCTTTCCTATTTCACACAATTCATTTTTTTTTTTTTTTTTTAGGAAGGGATCATCTAGAGGATGTCTTGAGCCTTAATCATCACCCCCCAGTAAATTCATTGTTTTGTTTGTTTACTCTAAGCAGCAGTTACTACTCCTAGTAATACTGTTGATTGGGTCTCATCTAAATAGTTTTTGTCTTTAAACCTTTCTTCATTGGTACCAAATGGTCCCACAGTTTTTAAGATAAATAATCCAAAGAGGTTTTATGGACACTCATAGTTGAGCTGGGTAAATGGGAAGAAAATATTGGAAGTTGGTTCAGTTTGTCTTTGAGGACAGGCTCAGTCTGGTCTATCCAGAACTGTGAAGAAGGGTGTTTTTTGTAAAGGTGGTATGGGGCCTCTTATCACCACACTTGAGTCTGTTCATCTCAGTTCAGTACAGTTGAGTCCCTGCATGAGGATGTAAGTCCTTTTCCTGATGACCTATAGATCTAACTCTTCTTGACTTTGTCCTGGATCAGCTGGAAGGGGCCAGGATGACCCTTATGAGAAAGAAGAGAGCCTTGGAGACCAAATTCATGGTCTGTCTGTTGATAACAGATAGTTTCTGTTTAGCACTTGATATATGTGGGCTTGTGTCCGTAGATGGAGTTAGCTATATAATCCCCAACTCTCTCTCACTGGCCTTGAACCTGCACAGCAACTGTGAGCATCCCTCTTTGTTTCCCCTGGCTGGCTTCAGTTATTCACATGATTTGCCTGGCCCCTGTAATGTCTGATATTTTTAGAAGTTTTCTTATAGAAACAAATTTTGTATCTTAAAAACAAACAAACACAAAAACAGTGCTACTTCTTAATACAAAATTTGATCCAGCAGAGGGTTTAAAGAGCTAACTTTCAGATCTCAGCTCAGTTGTGTACTAGCTGTGGCAGAGAGGCGGCTAGTCTCTATTGCTGACAGCCACTGCTCACAATGATGTGTTCCTGCTGGGAAGTGGTTATCCAGCCAGACATTATTACATTTTTGAGTTCCTTTGCATCTAGGTAGAACCATGTGACCTGTGCCAGGAAATAAAAAGTGAGAGGCAATGATGCATGCCACATCCCAACTTAGAAGTTTCTAAGAATAGGGTATGTTTCCTTCACATGTTGTTCCCTCTGTGATGCTTTCCTCAGCCATGTGTTGAAGGCTTTTGTTTACTAAGATGCTCTTAACCTAGATTCCTAAGTAATTGCATGAAAATGGGCCTCCCAACCAGGATGGAGCTTGCCTGACCTGAAGTATTTGAATTAGACTTTAATTGGAGGAAGAAATGCCCTTTTAATAAGTGGGTCACTGAGATTTTAGAACAGCCTGATACCGTAGTTAGCTTCTTGACTAAGATGCTGGCTGTGTGACCTTGGGTGGGTTACTTTGCATTTACATGCCTCAGTTTCCTCATCTGTGTAGAATGGAGAGAAAAGTATAGTCTACCCCATAGAGCTGTGAGATTTAAATGGGGCTTACTTGTATAAAAGGGTGTCTGCCTGCCACATTGTAGGCATTCAGGAAATCTTAGCTATTATCCTTTGCTTCATGGTTATTTCTGTTCATTAATGGAGCCCAGACTAGTCTTTGTGGAAATGGGACTCAGCCTGTTTCATCCCCAAATATGGTGAGACCACAGAGCCAATGTGGTAAATGTAGTATCTCCCTCCTCAAATCCAAGTAGCAGTAGAAAATCCACTAGAAAAGTAGAAAATTTTATTGATTGCGTTTTAATTTGCTACAATTAGCTAGATAATTGAATCAGACTTTCTTGAAATGGTTATCAGCTCAAGTTGTGTCCAGCTCTTTGTGACTGCATAGACTGTAGCCTGCCAGGCTCCTCTGTCCAAGGGATTTTCCAGGTAAGAATTCTGGAGTGGGTTTCCATGCCCTTCTCCAGAGGATCTTCTCAACCCAGGAATCGAACCCAGGTCTCCTATACTGCGAGCAGATTCTTTACCGTCTGAGCCATTAGGGAAGCCCAGAACAACTGAACAAGACTTCCTTGAAGTAGTGTCCTGTCAGTTTCTTATTTTTCTTGGGCTGAGCCTATCAGCCATCAAGTGGATGGCCAGTGAGGAAAAATATGTCAAATTCCACTGAACACAGATACATCATATTATTCTTTTCACTGTTGAGCAGGCACAGTGCCGTGGGGGGGAGTAGCCTTCGACTGTGTTGACTGTCTCTGGCATCTGACCCTCCTGTGACTGCATTTGTGTGGCACAGAACCTCAGTACAGAGAATTTTCCATTGTGCAGCTTATCTAAGTGGCTGGGGCTCCTAGATTCTGGGTCTCTTCACATTCCACCTTGCCCCTCCTCTGTAGCTCCTGTGGCCCCCCAGTGTTAGCTAGGTAGAGCCAGGAAGCAGCACTTGGAGAAGCTTCGCCTGGCTGCTGTGATGGAGAAGATACAGGAAGTGGAGAGAGTAGGAACTTTGAAGCAGCCACACCCAGGGAACTCCAGCCATTTATCGCACTCTGTCCTGTAGGGCAACGCGTACCAGTTTCTCCCTGCTGAAGCTGTATGAGAACTGATCATTTCTGCTCAGACCCACCCAACCCCCTTTGTCTGACTCACTCTTGCTTTTTTCCCTATCAAGTTTATTGGAGTCCATATGCCTTCTTCACTGAATACAGTTCTCATCTTGACTTAATTTAGTTAAAAAACCAACTCTGGCTTTACTTAAACTCAAATGGAACCCACAAGTGGCTGCCCCCCACTCCAATCCATGAAGTATTTTTTAATTAAAGGACCACTGGGAGACCCAGGCCCTTCGTCAGGACCTAGGGCATGTCCCTCACGTCTCTTCCGTCCACATGCGATTTCTCCCCACATTCAGAAGGCAGCTCTGGAAGGAGCCTGTCAGCTTGGGGAAGGAAACCAAGCAGATAATCAGGAAATCAAGTATTCACCAGGAATGGGTATTTGGAGTGCAGCAAGTTCAATTTGGCAGATAATTTGCTTCCCACACTCAGCTTTACCTACAGCACAATGAAACACATTTCAATCTAAAATTGCCTCCTAACTCCAATCAGCATTAATTTAATAATACATATTCAACAGATATAAACACTTCCAATGACTGGAAAAATAGTACAGATCCACATGTGTTTATGCTGATATTGGAGTCTAAATACGATTTCTTCAGAGACAGCAATGGAAATGTTTCTCTGCTTCCCCCGCCTCCCCGCCCCAAAGGTGAAAATGCAATTTGCAAATTGCTGAGCGATTCACTTATTGGCAGGGTTGAGAGCCCTGGAATACTTAGCTTTTCTGTTTGTTCACTAGGACTTTTTCTGCTGGGCCTCAATGTGGTCCAGTGACTTTCTTCTCTAGTTAGAAAGCAGTTCTGCTTCTTTTCGTTGGTCCCAAGAGGCTCAGCTTGATAATCAGTGGTGATTTTATTTTCTTCTTTGTTGAAGAAGATGAGAAACTGAGAAAATATTAGCATATTCTTGCCACCTTAGGCAAGGGGGCTGTGCAAAAGCCATAGAGAACCAAGAGAACATCCAGAAATGGGGAGACTCCACGGAGTCCTGCCTAGAAGTTACACTGCCCCCCAGGCCTCAGGACATCCCCAGGTAGAGCTTCCATTCTGGGAAAAGCGTGAAAGACTTAACACTCCCCAGCAACTCAGATGGCTTTTTGTTGTTGTTAAAAGAAAGAGTTTAACAGTTGAAAAAAATAATTTAAAAAAAAAGTGAGGCTTTAATACAAAAGCAAATGGTAATGATTGCAGCAGCAGGAGTCTTATACCCTTAACTCATCATAGTCTCATTTTCACAGGTTAAACATGTGACCTTGATACACATATAACATGAACATGTGACAGTTTTACTTAACTCATTCCTAAGGACACAGATGAAATGTTCAAGCTGATTATAAGAACAGTTGAGAAATTGGATATCTATATGAACTTAGAAATGTTAGACTGAGTTTGTCAGGTTTGATACAAAGGCTGATTAACGTATATAGAAAAATAAAAACCATAATGTATGGGGATATCTTTTGTACTGGGCATAAATTAACAAGTTAGCATGTAACTTTACAATGTCTTGAGCTCCAATCAGATAGTAAACAGTTGTGTCAAACACAAGTACAGTCTTCCAGAGAGCTAAATAATTCCTTGCAAGCTTAAGAGTGGCTTGGTGTGTCAGTGATGCAAAATGCCACTGTTCCCTTGGCCTCCCCTCGTTGCCACCTGTTGGATAACGATCAAAGCAGATTTCCAAGCGTTGGCCCATAGTCACAACAGAACCCCGTAAGCACTGTCTAGATTTCTCTGGCTGTGTCTCATGCCAGGAATTCCCCCTTCCCCGCATCACTGCACATCCCTAGGTCTCTGGACTTGAAGGCTGTGTGGACTTTTCTCCTGCCACTCTTGTCAGTCTTTTCTCTTCCCTCTTCCAACTTGGTGGTTCTTTCCATTTCCATTGTCAGTCTCACTAGATCTTCAGGCTTTTGTGATTTTTCTCTATCACAGACATCAGACTTGTCTTTAAAGTTACAAATGGTCTTGGTAAACAAAATTCCATGGCGAAGACAGACAGATGGATCAGGGCTAGAAAGCAAAGACTGAATTTTCCTTGGAGAAGGAAAGAGTCAGGAAGAAACCAAGACTCCTCAAGCATTAGAGATCGTCACACCTGCCACTGAACCAGTTCCCATCCAGCAGCAGGTCTCTCAGAGATTCATGGCTCTGGAGATGTGACAAGGATTTGGCTTTTTTGGACCATTGGACCCACTCTGGTAGCACCAACCTTTTCCCTTTCCCTGTCTACCAGACATACACCATCTTGATCAATCCTTGAACTTAAAACTGCTTTGAAAAGTCCCAGTTTGCAGTCAGAAACTTGGTTACATGCATTGTTTTTTCTTTTCCCATCCTTTGTTTTTGTGCATATATAATTATTAACCATTTTGCCTATTTATACAGGCATATCTTTCCATTGCAAGTTCTGATCAGTTAAGAAAAAAAATGGGTTTGAAGCTGACATTTCATTGGGTTTCTCACAGACTCTAAGATGGAATGTGTTTGCTGGGTGTAAATAATTAAAGACATTTCCTGCCTTCAGTTGGAATCAGTAAGGGCAGAATTTGTTTACTTTTAAAATAGATCAGAGACATGGAAATTGTGTGGGGCTCTAGGTTGGAAGTCCGGCGCTGAGGATTCTTACAGGTCTCTGTACACCTTGAGTGGGGTGCAGATCCAGAGTGGGAAAGTCACCCTTAACCTTGAAACTTGAGTCACGCCAGGAGCTGGTGATGGGAAGTGTGTTTGTTTGTTAGGGGTGAGGGTTGATGGAGGACTGGGGCAGCATGAAAACTCATTCTTCTATTTCTTGTACATGGCTTGTTTGACTAGTTGCACCTTATACCTAGAATAGTACAATCAAGGGTCATCTTGAACATTATTTTTGTGCGATGCCTGAAGAATATAGTAGTGTTCCTTACTGAGAAAGCTGCCTTTTTACAGATTTGCAAAGGTTCACGGAGTGGGCTATGAATGTTCTCTCTTAGCATGTGAACACTCTCTTCCTTGCGGACAAGCTGCTGGAGGGAACTAGCCCACGCCCTGCCCATGAATTCGGAGAGCTCCCTCCCCCATGAGTAGGGGAGTTGGGAAGAGGCCCATGGCCTTGTTTCAGAGAGCCCCTGAGGGTCCTGGACTAGATGCTTATTTGTGTCTCTTGTCAAGAGCTCTGACACTGGAGACTCCCAGCTTCCATACTGGGTTCGTTTCCCTTTAGAGACGCTGAGCAGGGGATGTTAATGTGCTCACAGTGTCTCCCACCGTCTTTGTAACCCACATTTGCTGTCCTATGCAGCACTCACCACCTGTGGCCTCTGGGTGCAGCTGTTACAAGCCAGGAGACTTCTCCTTTTGGGTGCACTCTTATGTATTTCATCAGAGGGCCCAGTTCATCCACCCAGGTCATGGTGCCTAGCGCTTGCTGAGCTCATATATAGAGTCTACAACATTAGCCTCAGCCGCCTCTGCCCTGTGTTTCCCGCTTTTTGACCGCTTCTTTCATCCTGGAGATCCTGAGTTATAGCTCTTGACTAAATTTTGGCACACATAGCATGAGGTAGCCTGCCGTTTCTCTGTGGCTGCATCTCTTATACGGGGCATGGCACGCCCGTATCCTGTCTATGGAATGCGTAGGCTCTTAGAATCTGCACCGATGGGCTCCTCATGCCTGTCATTTCTGAGACTGCTCATGAGAAGTAAGTGCAAGCTGCCATGCAGAGCAATGCTTCTCAAATGACCTATGGTGAAGGGCCAGTGTTCTTAAAATTTCAAAGCCATTGCAGAGGAGACTAACTAAAGCCTGTTGTAATTTTTGTTTATAAAAAAAATTAATGAAATTAAAAACATACAAAATATGAGTTCCCTTTTTAAATTTGAGATATAGNCAGGAATTGCTGGAACATTTGGTAGGTATTTCTATTTTTAGATTTTTGAGAAGCCGTCATACCGCTTTCCACAGTAGCTGCACCAATTTATTGTATATTTCCACCAGCGGCATATGAGAGCTCCCTTTTCTGCACATTCTCATCCTCATTTGTTAATTGTGGTCTTTTAGATGATAGCTATTCTGACAGGTATGATATGATATCTCATTGTGGTTTTAATTTGCATTATCTCTGATGTTGAACAGCTTTTCATGTTCTTATTACTGTATGTTTTCTATGGGGAAAAAAAAAGTCTGTTCAGGTCTCCTGCCTGTTTTTTAATGGAGTTTTTAAAATTAGTCATGTTCTATGAGTAGTTTATATATTTTGGATATTAACTCCTTATATTGGTCATATTGTTAGCATATATTTTCTCCCATTCAGTAGATTATCTTTTTCTTTGGATGATGGTTTCATTTGCTGTGCAAAAGCTTTTGAGTCTAGTTAGTTTACATTTGTTTATTTTTACTTTTGTTTTCTTTAGGAGACAAAAAAAATAAGTACTGCAGTGATTTATATCAAAGAGTGTTTTGCCTATGTTTTCTTCTAGTAGTTTTGTGTTTTCTGGTTTTACATTTAGGTCTTTAATCCATTTTGAGTTTTTTTCTGTATATGGTGTGAGAAAATGTTCTAATTTTATTCTTTAACATGTCACTATCCAGTTTTCCCAGCAGTACTTACTGAAGAGACTGCTTTTTTTTTTTTTTTTTTGCAATTTTATATTCTTGCCTTTTTGTTCATAGATTAATTGACCATAAGTATGTGGATATATTTCTGGATTCTTTATTCTTTTCCACTGATCTGTGTGTCTGTTTTTATACCAGTATCTTAATGTTTTGATGATTGTTGTTGTTTAGTTGCTAAGTTGTGTCTGACTTTTTGCAATCCCATGAACAGTAGCCTGCCTGGCTCCTCTGTCCATGTGATTCTCCAGGCAAGAATACTGGGGTGGGTTGCCATTTCCTTCCCAAGGGATCTTCCCAGACCAAGGATCAAACTCATATCTCCTGCATTGGTAGGTGGATTCCTTACCCCTGAGTCATCTGGGAAACCCTTTGATTACTGTAGCTTTGCCGTATAGTCTGAAGTTAAGGAGCTTGATTTCTCCAGCTATGTTCTTCTTTCTCAAGGTTGTTTTGGCTATTTGTGGTCTTTTGTGGTTCCATACACATTTTAAAATTATTTGTTTTAGTTCTGTGAAGAGTGCTCTAGATATTTTGGTAGGAATTGCATTGAATCTGTAGATTGACTTGGATAGCAGTCATTTTAACAGTATAAAATCTTTGAATCCAAGAACATAGTATATCTTTATATCTTTTCGTTTTATTTTCAGACTGTTTCATCAGTTTCTCATAGTTTTCTGAGTACGTGTCTTTTATCTGTGTAGGTTGGTTTATTCTTAGGTATTTTACTCTTTTTGATGCAGTAGTAAATGGGACTGTTTCCTTAATTTCTCTTTCTGGTAATTTGTTATTAGTGTATAAAAGTGCAAGATTTCTGTGTATTAGTTTTGTATCCTGCAACTTTACTGAATTCATTGATGAGCTCTAGTAGTTTCTTGGTGGTGTATTTAGGGTCTTATGTGTTTATTAGCTTAATATCTGCAGTCACAGTCACAGTTTTACTTCTTCCTTTTCAGTTTGGATTTCTTTGATTTATTTTTATTCTCTGATTTCTGCAGCCGGAACTTCCAAACTATGTTGAATGAATCTTCATTCATGAGAAGGTTAGGTATCCTTGATGAGACTGGGCATCATTTTCTTTTTCCTGATCTTGGAGGAAATTCTTTTAGCTTTTCATCACTGAGTATGATATTAACTGTAGGTTTGTCATATGTGGTCTTTATTGTGTTGAGGTATAGTCCCTTAATCATTTTCTTGGGAGTTATTATCATAAATGGATGTTAATTTTTTTTTTATCAAAAGCTTTTTTTTTTTGCATCTGTTGAGATGATCATATTTTTTCATTCTTCAGTTGACAGTATATCACACTGATTTGCAAATGTTCAAAAATCCTTGCAACCCTGGAACAAATCCCACTCGATCATGGTGTTTGATCTTTTGAATGTATTGTTGGATTTAGTTTGCTAGTACTTTGATGAAGATGTTACATGTATGTTCTCCAATGATATTGGACTATAATTTCTTTTTTTGTAATATCTGTCTGCTTTTGTATCAGAGTGGTGCTGGCCTCATGGAATGAGTTTAGATACATTCCTTCCTCTGCAATTTTTTTTGGAATAGTTTGAGAAGGATAGGTGTTAACTNAGTACTTTGATGAAGATGTTACATGTATGTTCTCCAATGATATTGGACTATAATTTCTTTTTTTGTAATATCTGTCTGCTTTTGTATCAGAGTGGTGCTGGCCTCATGGAATGAGTTTAGATACATTCCTTCCTCTGCAATTTTTTTGGGAATAGTTTGAGAAGGATAGGTGTTAACTCTTCTCCTCAGTTAAAATTCATGTGTCAAGCCATGTGGTCCTGGACTTTTGTTGGTTGGAATTTTTTTATTTACTGATTCGGTTTCATTGCCAGTATTTGTCTGTTCATTATTCCATTCCTTCTTGGTTCAGTCTTGGGAAAGTATGCATTTTTGAGAATCTGCCCGTTTCTTCCAGGTTGTCCATTTTATTGGCATATAGTTGTTCATAGTGGTCTCTTATAATCTTTTATATTTCTGTGGTGTTGGTTGTAATTTCTCCTTTTCATTTCTAATTTGATTGATTTGAGCTCTCCATTTTTCTTGATGAGTGTGGATAAAGGTTTATCAGTTTTGTTTGTCTTTTCAAAAAACTAACCCTTAGTTTCATTCATCTTTTTTTTAGTCTCTTTCATTCATTTTTACTCTGATCTTTATGATTTCTTTCCATCCCACTAATTTTGGGATTTGTCTTTTTTATAGTTCCTTTAACTATAATTTTAGGTTGTTTATTTGAGACTTTTCTTGTTCCCTGATGGTACAAGCTCCCTTTTTATATTATTAGATTCAGTAAGCATAAAATTGTTCTGTCATTTCTCTATGAAATTTCATAATACTTTATTCTCAGTTTTACTGCTTGCTGTAGAGTAGGAACAGACAGCTCACAGATCAGCACTGCTGATGGCCCATGGTTTGAGTAGCTATGACTGAAGACCTATGTAGGAACATTCCCAGCCAGGTGTGAGTATGCCCTTTTTATGCTGGAGGGTGAAGATGGTCTGTAGCTTTGACCATATTGTTAAAGTTGTACGTGCTTCTATCCTACTCATTCTTTCCCAGGTGGTTAGGATTCATGTTCAGAGAGTCTGTTTTGTGCAGTTAGCATATGGGAAGATATTCATGTATATAAAGATGTATCAAAACTTGAGGACTCTTGGGTTCCCTTGGAATGTTTTTGTAATAATAAAAATTAGAGACCTTCACCATCCAAGACAGTCTTGATTTTAAGCTACCCATTGTAATATTTTTGGTGAACCTGAGGTTTTCCTAGCCTCATTGAAGTGACCCTAAATTACCTTACTTATGGCAAATGACTTCAATCTGTGCATTGAGGCATCAGTTTAAAGGCCCCTAAAATGAAGGAGGCAGAAATGTAGATCCAGTAGATGATCCAAGTCATTCTGTATTTTCCCAACATGCCAGTTTGAGAAGCTTTGAAAAGTATAGATGTTTAAATATAAAGATATCTGCGTAAGGGCAGATTACCTTAAAAATAAGGAAACCAGGGGCCTCTGCCAAGCATCTCAGATAATAATTGAAATATGGCATGAAAGGGAGGGAAAAAGAGAGAAATGGGAGGGAAGGAGAGAAAAAAGGTGGAGCAGCAAGCTGAAACTGCAACAGGGGATGTCCTTCGAAGGAGATGTATTTTATCAGTCAGTGGTAATGTTTAGGTTTAGAAGCGTCTGCATATTTAAATACATCAGAATGAATTAAATCCAGCTTTACTCTGAGGAGTACTTCTATAATGGTTAAAAAGTACTACACCATAGCATTAACTATTTAAACGTATTTGCTCATTGCCTGAAATTACTGCATCAGTCACAAAAATTGCAACTGGTCTGGGGTATAGACCAATTAAATGGAAGGATAATACCATTATCTGAAAAACTCACACAAAAGGAGCTAGTACTAAGATTAAGGTGTTAAATTGTACAGGGAATTTGGGAGTATAATTAGAGAGAATTACCTAGTTTGACACATTGCAGAAGAGGTGATTTTCTATAACTAGCCTTACCACTCAGTAATACTTAATATTGGAGTATGCAGTGCCTGCATGGTTAGTGCCCTTACTCAAATAATTACCTATTTCTCACTTAGAAAAATGTTATGATAGAACTAGGGTAATAGATTGAGATCATGGAATAAAAGGAGTTATGCGTTGAAGTTGGCTATTCTTACTGGGTATCAGAATTGCCTGGAGTGCTTGTTAATAATGTATATTCCTGGGTCACAGACTCAGATCTGATTCATCAGATCCTGGGCAATGTAACCTGACACTGCAAGCTACCAGATGGGTCTATCACAGGTGGTTCTTCGAACACATTTTCAAATGACTTGTTATTGTGTGAGTGTGGAAATGAAGATACCTTAGCTGTGTGACCTTGATGAGTTCATTTAAATTCAAACATGTTGAACCAAGGCTGAAAGCACAGGGGTCTGGTTCGGCATACTTCTTGAGAACTGCCTGGGTCTCTGGCTGACTCATATCCTTGTACAATCTTGGAAGCAAGCACATCTTTGTCATTATATAGCTGGTAGGATTTTCTCAATGCCAGGGATGACTGTAATAAGAAAAGTTCCTAGTAGATTAATCAAGGTTGCTTCTAAGATGCTATTGGACTGAAATAGAATCTTAACATCTTTTCCATAGCATCTGATGGAAAAACCCAAGTGAATATTTTGGGCAACCCAACAGTTTAGTTTCACCATATCCAGCAACTGCCTTGGATCTCCATAACCACAAACATAGCCTGAGAAACTCAGGGGCAGACAGCCTCTCCTGCCCCTCTAGAGAATGAATCTAGAAATCGCAAGAGGAGATAGAAAAGTTAGAACTTGTACCCAGTCCAGTTATCAACATGTGAAAGAAGACTCAAAACCAAAGACATTCCCTTTTGCATAATCCCAACAACAATTCTCTGACACCAACCAGGGGTCTAACATCTCTATTCAATTCTGTTTCTGTTGCCAGCCCCCAATCTGAGGCTACCTAGGGGCCTGGCTGTGAGTTATTTCATTAATGTATGAGCTAAGAGGACTTTTACAAATAACTGAAGACATGCTTACCATTTAAGTAATCCCAAAGATTTTAGGTGCTCCGTGCCAGGAACTCCAGACAAAGACCACAGATATTTTTTTTTTTTCTTAGATCACATCTTTCAGTTGTGTTTTGAATAAATTGTCAGAGAGGGCTGTTTGACTGATCTGGGGTATTGTGAAAGTAGGCAGTTACTATCTGAGTCTGGACTCTGGTATGGAAGAATATTAAAAATGATTATGTGTGCAGTTTACATTTATGACTGTTAAAGAAGATGAGAAGCAAGATGATTTTATAGATTCTTTTGCAACTCCCTAAGTACTGTTATGATGTATAAGAAAGAAAAGATTTATGTACAATGGTACATTTCCTTGTTAGAAAAAAAAAAATAGACTGTAATAACATCCAGTGGTACTTTATGGTTTATAATGTATTTTCAGAGACATCATGATAAGCTGATAACAGTTATTCAACATAGCCTTGGATTGGGCTCCACGCTGATGTGCGTGCTAACTCTGGCGTCTTTCCTGTCATCATAACTCTACTAGGTTGGCACTGTTATTAGCCCCATTTTGCTAATGAGGAAACCAAGGTGTGTACAAATAGGTCAAGGTCACAAACCAGTATTAGCATCAGAACTTCAAACCTAGTTCATCTGAGTCCTGAGTCCTGCACGCTTCTTATAAGCCTTGCATGATAACTGGAAAGTGGAGGACAGTATCCTGATCTAATAACAAGGATGACCCAAATGTTTATGCTTGTCCAGCAGGCTTGCTCTTTGACCTTGGGCAGTTGACTTTTTAACCATCATTTCTCTTTTTACCTTGTTTGGTAGGTGCTAAGTTAGGGTAGACGTTCTCTGACATGTTGAGTTTTGCCATTTGTGATGTGATGCCCAAGTTTGGCTTCTGCTCTTAGTTAATTCCTTGCATTCTGGAAGGTGTCATTTGTAAATCTGGAAGCTTGGAGGGTGAGGAGCATTTCCTTGAGAAATTCTAGGGCCTTCATATCCTTTAATGCTGTAATTTCTAGTTCCAGCATACTTAATGCCAGCCTATTTATTTTCTCTGCTTTTCTCTGAATATAAATGGGGACCATTTCACAGAGCCATATGCACAGTGTAAATGTGGATATCAAAATAAACAGCATCCTGAGAAAACACCTTAAAAATCCATAGATGTAATATTGCTTATACTTTTTCATGAATGATTGAAATCTAGGAGTATCTGGCTAGAGGTCTTTTTTTTTTTTTTTTCCTCTCTCTCTCTCTCCACTTCTTGTAGAGCATAAACTTGTTCACATAGGCCTGAGGTTTTGCTTCCTGGGTCTTACTTCCCAACAGGGCTGAATTTAGTTAAGTGGTTTAAAAACTCTGCACCTCAATTCTTTATGCGTCCAGTTACAATAACATCTGCCTTTTGGGATTACCAGAAGAATAAAATGAGAGAGCTTGCAGACTACTTGGTAAATGTTATTGACTTAAATCCAATTTGAACCTGCATCTCCCATTAGTGCCCTCTTGGCCCTTCCTCCTCCTCAGCCCTGCAGGCAGCCAGTGTGCAGGAAGTTCTCGGGTAGCCTGCTGGGCTTCCCTGGTGGCTCAGACAGTAGAGTCAGCCTGCAATGCAAAAGACTCAGGCTTGATCCCTGGGTCAGGAAGATCCCCTGGAGAAGGGCATGTCTACCCACTCCAGTATTCTTATCTGAGAAATGCCATGGACTGAGGATCCTGGCAGGCTACAGTCCATAGCATCACAAATCGTCCTACACGGCTGACTGAGCGACTTAACACTTTTTGGGTAGTCTGCTGGATAGGAAGGCACCTTGCACTTGCTCTTGCTTGTTTCAGATCTTCCCCAATATGTCTCCTGTTTAGAGATAAAACGAAACAATCTTAAGGCTAAGTAGATAATTCTTCCCCCTCAGCACATAGATAGACTTTATCTTCTCCTCAAAAATTTTCCCCACAGACTTGCAATGGCTTCTGGAATAATACTGAGTTCTCAAGAGCCCTGATTAAAGATGATCCTATATCTTATACCCTTAAGGTTAGAGTGTCCTGAGGAGAGCCTTTAGTATGGGACCAAAGACTGCAAGGACCTCCAGGCCCTCAGCTTCCTCGTAGTGTGTCTGTTAACCATGGCAGATGTGAGACAGCCAGGAATATTCTTGCTGATGCTTTGTAGTGAGGGAGCATGGTCTAGTAAGTATTTGGATTTTGAAGGTAGATTTCCTGGACTGAAGCGCTAGCTTTGCTACAACTGGCTTGATAATCTTTGGCCACTTACTTAACTTACCTCTGTCCCAGTTTGTTTATCTGTGCTTTGGAGTCAATAGTAGCTGAAGGCAATGGCACCCCGCTCCAGTACCTTGCCTGGAAAATCCCATGGACAGAGGAGCCTGGTAGGCTGCAGTCCCTGGGGTCGCTAAGAGTCAGACAGTTGAACTTGACTGAGTGACTTCACTTTAACTTTTCACTTTCATGCATTGGAGAAGGAAATGGCAACCCACTCCAGTGTTCTTGCCTGGAGAATCCCAGGGGTGGCGGAGCCTGGTGGGCTGCCATCTATGGGGTTGCACAGAGTTGGACACAACTGAAGTGACTTAGTATGGACAGCTAGAATGTCTATAGACAGGCCAGAATGTCTGACTCATTTAATACAACATGTATTTTGTATTACTCTTAATATAGGAAACACATTTCCCTATAACACTGGATACTTCATAATGAAGGAAACATCATTATCAGAAATCAGGAAGCTGTGATAACATTAAAGTTTGTAAAATGCTGTATTTAGACCAGACTTTCTCCAAGGGAGAGGTTAAAAGAGATGGTTTTGGATGATATGAGGGTAAAGTTTCTTTTTCTTACTAATTTTGAATTTATTTTTAATATAGTTGGGAAATAGAAATGACATATTGAATCTGCCAGTCTGTGGGTTTGCTTGAGATAAGACCAAAGCCTAGAATAGCAGGAGATTGATTCAATATATGTGAGGGACCAGACAAGTCTCCTATAGAGAATCTCAAAGTGTGAGATGTTCTTAGTCTCATTCTGCGGCCCTCTGAGTGCTTTGAGTAATACAAGAAGCAAAAGAGCTGTGAATTTTCATTGACTTGTAATGAGACGTGATTGCAGGCAAGAATTGGTATTTTAAAATAATTTTGAAAAACACTTTGAGAAGAAAAATGCCATATGACATAAATACTAATAAACTTAGTTTTTATTTTTATTTTTTGCCTTGTGCCGTGTTTCAGTGATGATTCTTTCCCAAGCATGGTTCTTGATTCACTTAATGGTGAACATGCTAAGAAGAATCACCTTTATTGATGCTAACAGCCTGCCTAAGGGCAGAACTTGCTATTTCTAAGGAGTTAATAGTGCATCCTTGACTGATTGATGGACAGAGAAGGGCTACAGTGCAGAGTGTTGTCTATGTTTACTACTTGTCTCGTTTATTCCCCAGATTATGGCTCAGTTCTGGGCTTGCCATTATGTCCTAGAGGAACAGCGAACAAGAAAGCCTCATCCGTCGTCTCTTTGAGGGTTGTGACATAAATAGAGGGTGAGGGATGCTGGGTTCTATTTTAAAGCCTGCCTCTTTCTAAATGTCTGATTTTGAGTGAGTTATATGTTTTGCCTAGGCTTCAATTCTTAGGTAGGGTGACCTGGACCTAAAATAGACTGCCCGTTATTTCTCCAGCACAAGTGGGTTTATTCAAGGTCATCAGAGAATTGTGGTTCAGGGTCTACAACGATAGTGACCCCTAGCAACCCCAGCAAACATGGAGAGGGAGGACGGAGAGGGAGAACTCTTTTGTAGAGGGGAAAACAGATGTTGGGAGAGTCCCAGTAAACAAAGAGTGGATGCCTTTTCATCAGCTGAACTGTGACAGTCTCTCACTGGCTGAGCTCTTGCAGGAAAGAAAGGAAAGTCCTTCTCATTCATGTTGGACTCTGTTCTCCTTGTAGGACACGAGAAGTCAGTCTGGCCTCCTGACTCTGTTTTAATTAAGGTTTCTGTTTACTTTTACAATAGTAGAAAGTAGCCAGGAGTTGAGCCACTTGTTGCTTTATCTTGGCTCCAGCTTGGATGCAGCGATGTTGTTGTTGTTTTCTGAACCTCACAATATTTTAAATATGAGAAAATTCCACATGAAACGTCTGAAAGTCCTTCTTATGTTTAAAACTTGAAAGAGCCTGTGACCTGGACCCCACACTCCTATGAGGCAGAAATCCCCTGGAGCTGGGTAGCTGCTCTGCCCTCTTCAGATGCAGCATCCTCAAGGTCCCCACGGGTCCTCCCTGGTCCAGCATCTGCCTCACCTCTGTAGGCAAGTGTGCTTGAGACTTACGGTGGACTCTTTCAGTTGCTCAAATCTTTCCATTTCTGTCTTCTTTAAGAAGAGACTGTGTTTGCCAGGTAAGCAGTTGCTGCATTAAGTGCTTAGAACTTATTAGAATTTTCCATATGTATTGTATTAATTTTCATAATTATGGCCAGGAACTTTTAAGTTCAGTTAGGGTTTGTGTTTACCCTTTTAAATCTGAAATTATTTCCCAAATCTTAAAATTGATGTGCCATTTTACAAAGATTGGTTTGCCGTAACTTTGAAATAAGTCCACATTTCCTTTATTCTCTTAAATTATCAAGGGACTCAGAAATAACTTAAAGAAAATGAGGGGGAAAAGTCCTGGCACTCACTGTTATTTGCTATTGTGCTATCTACTACCTCTCCATTTTTAGGGAGTCCAGGAAATTGTAACTGATGGGGAAAAAGGCATCAGGTAGGAGAGAAACCTAAGAGAAATAATATAAAAAGAACTGATTAACAATGGGGTATTGTTATTGCATATAATAATGTAGAGAGACTTTGAAAATCTGCTATGAAATAGGTATGGCACCCACTGTACTCTCAATGTTAATTTCAAGATTCCCAAATTTAAGCACTATGCCATAGTTTATTTTTTTCCCTAGAAATTATCTCTTTTAGGATTCACATAGGAAGAATTTAGTATCTGCCAAACCTCCTATGAGATAACAGTTTTCCTTATCTCAATATGCTGCTGCTGCTAAGTTGCTTCAGTCGCGTCCGATTCTGTGTGACCCTATAGATGGCAGCCCACCAGGCTTCCCCATCCCTGGGATTCTCCAGGCAAGAACACTGGAGTGGGTTGCCATTTCCTTCTCCAGTGCGTGAAAGTGAAAAGTGAAAGTGAAGTCGCTCAGTCGTGTCCAACTCTTAGCGACCCCATGGACTGCAGCCCACCAGGCTCCTCCGTCCATGGGATTTTCCAGGCAAGAGTACTGGAGGGAGGTGCCATTGTCTTCTCTGCATCTCAGTATATGACCGCCCTAATTTGACTTTCTTAGGGAGTCTGTAGAACTTGCCGGAAAATAATCATCAGATTGGATGTCAGGTGGAACCTAGCCCAAGTCTTTGCTCTGGTGCTTGCTAGGATTACATACTCAGAAGTCAGTTGCTGAGATGCTCAGAGGTTGTCTCTCTTCCTCTGTGAAGAGAGACAGTAACAGGACTTACGAAGACCAAATAAAATAGTCTTCCTAAATCACATAGCATAGTGCTTGGCATAAGATAAACACACGATAAATGTTTTGTGTTTTGTTTATGGCACAGAAAACAATTAGTAGGATGTGAATATTCCTTCACTCCTAACTCTTGAGAATTCATCATTTCTTAGTGAAATGTTTTGGCTGTTGTCTGTTTTAAAAGACTTAGCCTATGATATGTAATAAAAATGGGTTGATGCTGTCTCTCCCCATCCCTGGGACGGAGTCAGAATCTAGGAGCAGATGTGTATTACGTTTATCCTTGCATCTGAACTGTATTCTATCATGCAACAGTCCCACCTATTCTAGAGTGAAATGCTTAGCAGACATTCACTGCTTGTATTCGCTTATTTTCTGTTTACAGGGTGAGGTGTTGACTCCCCTGATCCCACACCGCCCCTACAGTATTGCAGGATGCATGAGGTGCTTGTTTTGTTGAGGATGACGTGGGGGTTCCCGTGGTACTGAAAATTCTTACGAACTTGTCTCATATCATTGTATAGGCAAGAGAGTTGTTTGGGTCTTCCACCTTTCACATGGTTGTTTTGAGATCTGATAATTTTGCCCCAATTTTCTGGGTTGCTATGAGACTTCAGCACTTGGTAAATCACTATGCTATAAGTTATTATGTAAGCTCTTAACATCCTAAACCCGAAGAGTCAGAAGTCCTTTAAGAAATGAAAATCAACCATGTCATTCCCTTTGAGACTCAGAGGCCAACACTTTGGAGAAAAGGATACAGAGAAAGGAAACCCCCAACTCCAGAGAGAAATAGACCAAAGCCCATGAAATCTACTTGAGTGCAAATCAACACTTTTAACTTCAGCCTTTTAAGTTGTGGCTTAGTATCTTACTCAGCTTGATTCCTAACACTTAAAGAAGGAGGAAAGAAAGTGATTGAAACATCCAAAAAGGCAAAATCAAACCATTCCCTCTTGGCTTGGATTCAAAGGAAGGCTGCATATTTAAATAATTTCTGTTTTTGTAGAATTATTGAAGAGATTCCTTTTTACTTTCTTTGCAGCTTCTTTTACTGTTTAAAACTTTTCCTCCCCCTTTTGTGTTGCTGGCATTTATTATAGGCATCACATAGGTAGGTATTTGTCTTTAGTAACAGGATGCAGCCATTTAACTCCATTGTGATATGTTGTCTTATTTCCTCCATATTTTGTTTATAATCTATTAGTCTTTTTAAAAACATTTTCTTTATTTACCTCGTCTTTTCACATATAAGATGAATACTTTTTGTTCTGTGCTAATTTAAGATTTCATCTGTGTATTTTCACTTTACTATTCAGTTCAGTTCAGTCGCTCAGTCGTGTCCAACTCTTTGCGACCCCATGAATCCCAGCACGCCAGGCCTCCTGTCCATCACCAACTCCCAGAGTTCACCCAAACTCATGTGCATCGAGTCAGTGATGCCATCCAGACATTTCATCCTCTGTTGTCCCTTTTTCCTCCTGNGTTCAGTTCAGTCGCTCAGTCGTGTCCAACTCTTTGCGACCCCATGAATCCCAGCACGCCAGGCCTCCTGTCCATCACCAACTCCCAGAGTTCACCCAAACTCATGTGCATCGAGTCAGTGATGCCATCCAGACATTTCATCCTCTGTTGTCCCTTTTTCCTCCTGCCCCCAATCCCTCCCAGCATCAGGGTCTTTTCCAATGAGTCCTCTCTTCGCATGAGGTGGCCAAAGTATTGGAGTTTCAGCCTCAGCATCAGTCCTTCCAGTGAACAACCAGGACTGATCTCCTTTAGGATGGACTGGATATTTAAACCTGTTTCAAACCTCCTACTTGAATTAACATTTTATCTGGAGGCATATGTACTATGTTGAAGTGTTAGTCATAGTTACTCAGTCGCATCCTACTCTGTGACCTCATGGATTGTATTCTGGCAGGCTCCCCAGTCCATGTAATTCCCCGGGCAAGAATACTGGAGTGGGTTGCCATTCCTTTCTCCAGGAGATCTTCCCAACCCAGGGATCGAACCCAGGTCTCCTGCATTACAGGCAGATTCTTTACCACCTGAGCGACCAGGGGACATGGGCATATGCTCTAATGGAAATGATTACATAGTGCACATCCATATACTCTACCTAGACTCTACCATCAGCTTTTTATTCAACTAAGTGCATAGTTAAGACATTCCTTTTTGAAAATTTACTTGCTGTTTGCAGTAGTGCTTGAACATTTCTGTTAACTAAAAAAGTGCATTCAGGCTTTATCAAGCCCTAAGCAAAAGAGGTAGTTGAACTGTAGTGTGCCACGGTTACTAAATTTACGAGGGAAACTTCCGAGGACCATGAGATTCAGCCTCTCTATACAGCAACATCATAGGTAATTCACTATCACAGTGCTGGGCCTTCTGAATCAATGTTGTGCTGCCTAACTGAGAATTTTCAGTGTCTGGTATGTGTCTCGAATTTTCAGTGTCTGATACTCAATTTGCTTATCATATGCAATTTGAATGTCATGTTACCATTTCCAGAAGAAAATGTAATTGATCTAGCTGTGTACTTTGATAAATTTTCCCAAAGCTGTTAATTTCTAAGTAAACTTCCAGATGGTTAAGTCTCAACCTATCTTTGTTGTTGTTGCTGTTGTTGTTTGTTGCTTAGAAACCTCCCTTTTCTACTATGTTTGTACTGAGTTTAATTCATTTAAGCTCTCTTAACAGTATCAACACTGGTGTAATAAGTCAGTGAAACATATTTTAAGTTATATTATTATTACATCCAAATTATTATTCCCAGAACCTGGAATTCATCACATTGTAAAATGAAAGCATCTGTTTTCAAAATTTTGAAGCATACACATACAGTTACACAAATAATAAAATAAAGTTCACATGTGAGAATCATGGAGAAAATTAACTTGTCAAGTGTTATAAAAAGTGTCAAAATTAAGTTATTTTATAATCAGGTACTATGGCATCCTATTGTCAAAAAGGTGACAAAGATATAAAGTTAATGTAAACTGAGGAAGGTGGTAGATGGCTGTCCCAATAAATCATCTGCACTGAAATAAATAAATGCTTCAGGAGCTTAAACATATTTCAGGACATACATAAATCTAAAACTCTTAGATCTTCAAGATTATGATGTTTTCCAGGTTCTCATTCTGGGCCAAAGGTAGATTTGTTATTTCTATGTGGCCTTCATACTGTGTTTTAAAACAGCTTGTATAGATAGCATCTTTGAACAATGGCTGGACTTAGCGGAAGTATCTTCTTGGTTGAAGTGAAAGAAACAGTTGTCAGAGAAAGGGTTCTAAAGCAAGTCTCTTCCATACTTCTTCCTTCAGATCCGTCCTTCAACTACTCTAGTATTACGTCTTTCATATTCTTTACAGGTAGAATGCTTAAAATTATTGCTTGTATCGTTTGTCTTACTTCCTCATCTTGCATTCATTCCTCAATCTGTTACTAGTCTGGCTTTTGCATCCTAAAACCACAGAAACTGGGCTTTATATCATCACTGAAACCAGTCTTCTAATTGGGCACCACTCTGTCAGTTGGCAATTTCCATTTCTAATCTTGCTGGAACTTTTTATAGCGTTCTATGATGTTGATGACACCTTTTGCTGTAATCCCTCCTTTGGAGTCCATGTTGCTGCTTTTTCTGGGCTTGCTCCTAATTCCCTGCCTGCCCCCTTCCATTCTTTTTCATAGCCTTTGACTAGACCCTTAAGTGATAGTTTTTCCTTCTGGATTCCATTCTAGGATATCTTCTCGGTCAACACATTCTTCAATAATGTCTTCAGTTCACTGCCACTGGCATTCATTTCTAAATCAGCAGCTCAGACTTCTGACCCTGAGCCCCACAGAAGCCTCCTGTAATTACCTATCTAGGTATCCCCATGGCATCTGAAAGTCAATTTGCCCCCAGATACATTTACCTTCCCTTCTCCCTCGCCCTGAATCTACTACTTCCTCTAGTTTCATGTTCCATTAAAGGGCACCACTTTCTATCTTATGGTCTGTGGGGGAAGCTGGGGTCTCATTTGATATTTCTCCTTTTCCTGTGGTTTTCTTACCTTGAATAGATTACCAAGTTCTCTTAACTCTGCTCTTACACATGTATCTTAAGCACCATGCCAGCTCCATTTGTCATGGAAACACTGGTCTAAATGCTCTCCCCATGGGCTTCTAGTGTATTCTTGACTGTGTCCATTGAATGTTGCTGATCATAACTCTCCTCTGCTCAGAGCTCTTTAGTGGATGTCCATCTGCTGGTCTTCAGTATGACTCATCACGCTTCAGCTCCTGCTTACCTCTCAGGCTCCCATCTCTCAATGCTCCCTCTCCCTTCCCCACCACTCTGCTTGCATATGGCCTTTAACCGTCCTGAATGTGGTTCATTTCTCTTAACCTCCTGTGCCCCCTCGATCCTCTGACCCTTTAGACATTCTGTTTCCTCCAGCTTTGCCCGTTCCCACTCATACTCGATGGTTCCCAGACACCCTTCAGGCCTTAGCCTAGGCATTACTTGTTTGGAATGGCTTTTCTAGGGTTTTCTTTTCAGTGTGCATCTTTTTGACATGCACTTTTCTGCATATCCTTGTTTACAACACTTTTCAAATGTATTATGTTCATCTGTTGCCTCTTCTGTATCCACCTTTCATCAAAGAAGTCACTCCTAACATATCAGATGCGTCAGTCATATGATGGACTGTTCTACAAGTGTTTCTGGGAGGATTAAATAAATTAACACAATAACTGTATGGGGTACTGCACTATCAGTAATTAATACAGCAACTGAATGTGGTGGATGCTGTTAATACTATCATACTGATGAGACAGGCATGGAGAGTTAGGACCGACATTTCTCCAGAGGGCTGGAGACTTTTACATCTTACTGTCACATCTTTGGAATCTAGCATAACTCCTGGCACACAGTAGGTACTAAATTAATAGTTGTGGATGGAAGAATAAGGGAGTGATGTATCTGGACATTGTGTCAAAGTCGTCAGAGTTCATCAGTTGAAAATGCCACTGCCTCCACGTTGGATTCCTTTTCGTGGTACCAGGCTGCTAGGGAAAGCTTTCCCAAGCACCTAACACAGTGGTTTTTCTTGCTTCCTCTCCAAAGCATATAATACCTTACAGGAAACCAGGCAATCTAATTGCCTATTGGCAGTATTTCCCTGAATGGAAGTTTATCCTTGTTTGCAAATGAATGAAACCAACTTTGGTTGACCCTGAAAAGGAATTTCTTAGAAGACTGNTTTCCCAAGCACCTAACACAGTGGTTTTTCTTGCTTCCTCTCCAAAGCATATAATACCTTACAGGAAACCAGGCAATCTAATTGCCTATTGGCAGTATTTCCCTGAATGGAAGTTTATCCTTGTTTGCAAATGAATGAAACCAACTTTGGTTGACCCTGAAAAGGAATTTCTTAGAAGACTGTTGCATAGAATCAACAAGAAGAAGGGAGGTTTGCAAAACAGGTCAGACCAAGATAACCTTAGAAAACAGACGTGCATATGATCCCTCTGCCTGAATAGTCTTCATTAATTCAGTTTAAATACTGTTGCTGGGCATCTTCTCCACTGACCTTTGTCTCTCCGTAGATAGCAGTGGCGGTGTCCTCACAGGACTTTCTTCCCTGCTGCGAGCTGCCATCGTGGACACATGTTTGTTGTCACTGGGTAATTTGTATTGCTCTTTTAAGTCCTTTTCTTGAACGTCTAACTGGCTTCTCCAATTCTTGGATCTTTATTGTGAGCTGGCTCATCCCTCTCATGTCCCACTTTTCACTATTTGAGGATTCTCCGAATATGACAAGAAAGCAATTTGGATACCTTGTAGTCACCTTTGTTCCCAACAAAAGTACACAGGTAGGAACAGTGCATCCTCTAAAGTTGCAAGGAGAGAATGAGGAGTTGAAAGAAATCTTAGCGCTGTTATCAATTCTTATTCATTCTCTTTTTTAAGTTAATTTTTATTAGAGTATAGTTGCTTTACAGTTTTGTGTTAGTTTCTCGTGTAGAGTTAAGTAAGTCAGCTATATGAACACACACACACACATANAAAAGTACACAGGTAGGAACAGTGCATCCTCTAAAGTTGCAAGGAGAGAATGAGGAGTTGAAAGAAATCTTAGCGCTGTTATCAATTCTTATTCATTCTCTTTTTTAAGTTAATTTTTATTAGAGTATAGTTGCTTTACAGTTTTGTGTTAGTTTCTCGTGTAGAGTTAAGTAAGTCAGCTATATGAACACACACACACACATATATAACGCATATATGCATACATATACATATATGTATATGTGTGTATATATCCCCTCTGACCCTCTTTTTTAGATTTCCTCTCCATTTAGGTCACCACAGAGTGTTGAGTAGAGTTTCCTGTGCCATACAGTATGTTTTCATAAGTTATATATTTATACATAGTACTGTATATATGTTAATCCCAATCTCCTGATTCATTCACCTGCTTTCCCACTTGGTATCTATATGTTTGATCACTACATCAGTGTCTTTATTTCTGCTTTGCCAATAAAATCATCTATAACATCTTCCTGGATTCCACCGATGAATGTTAATGTATGATAATGTTTTCCTCTTTCTGACTTACNGTGTGAGTGAGAACTCACACAAAGAAAAACCACTTGAGTGCAAGACCAGGCATCATCCACCCACCAGTAGCAAGCACCCTGTGCAGGACGCTTCATCTAAAGAACAAAACGAAAGTACAAACCCAATCATCAGTAGACAGGATTACCCCCTCACTCAGCCTTACCCATCAGAGGGAAAACAAAGAAACAAAAACTCAGCACAAGTCTCACCCTATATGAAGCTCACACAAACCACTGGACCAACCTTAGGAGGGTAGAAACGAAAAGGAAGAAAGAGTTCAACTATGAAGGCTGGGAAAAGGAGACCTCAAACATAATAAGTTAAAAAGATAATAATGAAAAGGCAGAGAAATACTACACAAATGAAGGGACAAACTAGAAACACAGAAGTCCAAATAAATGAACAGGGAATAGGCAAACTATCTGGAAAAGAATTCAGAATAATGATAGTAAAGATGATAAAAAAAACCTTGAAAATGGAGAAAATGCAAGACTCCATTAACAAAGACCTAGAAGAATTAAAGAATAAACATACAAACAACACAATTACTGAAATTGAAAATACTCTAAAAGGAATCTATAGCAGAATAACTGAAGCAGAAGAACAAATCAGTGAGCTGAAAGGTTAAATGGTGTAAATAACTTCTGAATAGCAGAATAAAGTAAAAAAGGATGAAGAGACCTGAGGAGAGTCTCAGAGACGTTTGAGACCATATGAAACATTTGAATTATAGGGGTCCCAGAAGAAGAAGAGAAAAAGAAAGGATATGAGGAAAATTTTGTAGAGATCATAGTTGACAATTTCCACAACATGGAAAAGGAAATAGTCAATCAAGTCCAAGAGGCACAAAGAGTCCTGTACAGGATCAACCCAAGGAGAATCACAGAAAGACACATACTAATCAAACTAACAAAGACTAAACACAGAGAAAGGATATTAAAAGCAGCAAGGGAGAAACAACAAGTAACATACAAGGGAAACCTCATACGCTTAACTAACAGCTGATCTTTCAGCAGAAATTCTGCAGGCCAGAAGGGAACAGCAGGATATATTTAAAGTGCTGAAAGGGAAAAATCTACAACCTAGAGTACTGTACTGGTCAAGGATCTCATTCAAAATTGATAGAAAAATAAAAAGCTTTTCAGACAAGCAAAAGAGAATTCAGTACCACCAAACCAGCTTTACAACAAATGTTAAAGGGACTTGTATAGTCAAGAAATACATGAGAAGAAAAAAGGATCTACAAAATCAACCCCAAAGAATTAAGAAAATGGCAATATGAACATATGCATCAATAGTTAAATGTAAATGATTAAATGTTCCAACCAAAAGAAACAAGCTGGCTGAATGGATACAAAAATGATACCCATATATATGCTGTCTACAAGAAACCCACTTCAGACTTAAAGATACATATAGATTGAAAGAGAGAGGGTGGAAAATGTGTTCCATGCAAATGGGAAGCAAAAGAAAGCTGGAGTAGCAATCCTCATATCAGACAAAATAAACCTTAAAATAAAGAATATTGCAGCGATAAGAAAGGACACTACATAATGATCAAGGTATCAATCCAGGAGGAAGACATAACAATTGTAAATATCTATGCACCCAACATAGGGGCACCTCAATACATAAGACAAACTCTAATATACATAAAAGGAGAAATTGACAGTAACACAATAATAGTAGACTTGAACACCCCACTGTCNGCAGCGATAAGAAAGGACACTACATAATGATCAAGGTATCAATCCAGGAGGAAGACATAACAATTGTAAATATCTATGCACCCAACATAGGGGCACCTCAATACATAAGACAAACTCTAATATACATAAAAGGAGAAATTGACAGTAACACAATAATAGTAGACTTGAACACCCCACTGTCACCAATGGACAGATCATCAAAACAGAAAATTAACAAGGAAACACAAGTCTTAAGTGATACATTAGATGAGATGGATCTCATTGATATTTTCAGAACATTCTATCCAAATGCTGAAGAATACACCTTCTTCTCAAGTGCACATGTAACATTCTCCAGGGTAGACCACATCTTGAGTCACAAATCAAATCTCATTAAATGTAACAAAATTGAGATTGTATCAAGCATCTTCTCCAACCACAACACTATGAGACTAGATAACAATTTCAGGAAAAAAACAGTTAAGAAACACGAACACATGGAGATAAGCAACACATTTCTAAATAACCAACAGGTTACTGAAGAAATAAAAAGGGAAATCAAAAAATTTCTAGGAAACAAATGAAACGAAAACATGACAACTCAAGACTTATGGGACGCAGAAAAAGCAGTTCTAAGAGGGAATTTTATGGCAATACTGCTGCTGCTACTGCTGCTAAGTTGCTTCAGTCGTGTCAGTCTCTCTGCGACCCCACAGACGGCAGCCTGCCAGGCTCCCCGTTCCTGGAATTGACCAGGCAAGAACCCTGGAATGGCTTGCCATTTCCTTCTTCAATGCATGAAAGTGAAAAGGGAAAATGAAGTCGCTTAGTCGTGTCTGACTCTTCGTGACCCCATGGACTGCAGCCTACCAGGCTCCTCCATCCATGGGATTTTCCAGGCAAGAGTACTGGAGTGGGGTGCCATTGCCTTCTCCAATAGCAATACTATCCTACCTCAATAAACAAGAAAACATTAAATAGAAAAGCTAACTTTACACATACAGCAATTGGAAAAAGAAGAACAAGAAACCCCCCAAAATTAGTAGAAGGAAGAAATTATAAAGATCTGAGCAGAAATAAATGAAAAAGAAATAAACCATCAGTTCAGTTCAGTTGCTCAGTTGTGTCTGACTCTTTGCGACCCTATGGACTGCCGCATGCTAGACTTCCCTGTCCATTACCAACTACTGGAGCTTGCTCAAACTCATGTCCATTACCTCGATGGTGCTATTCAACCATCTCATCCTCTGTCGTCCCCTTCTCCTCCTGCCTTCGATTTTTTCCAGCATCATGGTCTTTTCCAGTGAGGGAGTGAGTTCTTTGCATCAGGTGGCCAAAGAATTGGAGTTTTAGCTTCAGCATCAGTCCTTCCAATGAACACCCAGGACTGATCTCCTTCAGAATGGACTGGTTGGATCTCCTTGCAGTCCAAGGGACTCTCAAGAGTCTCCTCCAATACCACAGTTCAAAAGCATCAAATCTTTGGCACTCAACTTTCTTTATAGTCCAACTCTCACATCCATACATGACTACTGGAGAAACCACAGCTTTGACTATGCAGAACTTTTTTGCCCAAGTAATGTCTCTGCTTTTTAATATGCTGTCTAGGTTGCTGTCTATGCTTTCTTCCAAGGAGCAAGCATCTTTTCATTTCATGGCTGCAGTCACTATCTTAAGTGATTTTTGAGCCCCAAGTCATGAAGTCTGTCAGTTTTTCCATCGTTTCCCCATCTACTTGCCATGAAGTGATGGGACCAGATAGATCTTCGTTTTCTGAATGTTGAGTTTTAAGTCAACTTTTTCACTCCTTTCACTTTCATCAAAAGGCTTTTTAGTTCTTCTTCATCTGCACATCTTAGGTTATTGATATTTCTCCTGGAAATCTTGATTCCAGCTTGTGCTTCATCCAGCCTGGCATTTTGCGTGATGTACTCTGCATTTAAGTTAAATAAGCAGGCTGACAATATAAAGCTGTGACATACTCTTTTCCCGATTTGGAACCAATCTGTTGTTCCATGTCCAGTTCTAACTGTTGCTTTCTGATCTGCATACAGATTTCTCAGAGGCAGGTCAGGTGGTCTGCTATTCACATCTCTTTAAAAATTTAACATAATTTGTTTTGGTCCACACAGTCAAAGACTGCTGTAGTCAATAAAGGAGTAAATGTTTTTCTGGAACACTCTTGCTATTTTGATGATCCAGTGTATGTTGGCAATTTGATATCTTGTTCCTCTGCCTTTTCTAAATCCAGCTTGAACATCTGGAAATTCACGGTTCACATACTGTTGTAGCCTGGCTTAGAGAATTTTGAGCATTACTTTGCTAGCATGTGAGAAGAGTGCAATTGTGTGGTAGTTTGAGCATTCTTTGGCATTGCCTTTCTTTGGGATTGGAATGAAAACTGACCTTTTCCAGTCCTGTAGCCACTGCTGGGTTTTCCAAATTTGCTGGCATATTGAGTGCAGCACTTCACAGCATCATCTTTCAGGATTTGAAATAGCTTAACTGGAATTCCATCACCTCCACTAGCTTTGTTCGTAGTGATGCTTCCTAAGGCCCACTTGACTTCCCATTTCAGGGTGTCTAGCTCTCAGTGAGTGATCACACCATCGTGGTTATCTGGGTCATGAAGATCTTTTTTGTACAGTTCTTCTGTGTATTCTTTCTACCTCTTTTTATGTGTTAATGCCTATCTTTATAAAACTCCTTCAAGAAATTGTAGAGGAAGGAACACTTCCAAACTCATTCTACAAGGCCACCATCACCCTGATACCAAAATCAGACAAAGACCACACACAAAAAGAAAACTTCAGGCCAATATCACTGATGGACATAGATGCAAAAATCCTCAACAGAATTTTAGCAAACAGAATTCTGCAACACATTAAAAAGTTCACACACTATAATCAAGTGGGTTTATTCCAGGAATGCAAGGATTCTTCAATATATGCAAATCAAACAGTCTGATATACTATATTAACAAACTGAAAGATAAAAACCATATGATAATCTCAATAGATGCAGAAAAAAGCCTTTGACAAAATTTAGCACCTATTTATGATTAAAACTCTTCAAAAAATGGGCATAGATGAAACCTACCTCAACATAGTAATGGCCGTATTAGATAAGCCTACAGCAAACATTATTCTCAATGTTGAAAAACTGAAAGCATTCCCCATAAGATCAGGAACAAGACAAGGGTGTCCACTTCACCACTATTATTCAGTGTAATTTTCGAAGTCCTAGCTACAGCAATCAGAGAAGAAAAAGAAATGAATCCAGATCAGAAAAGAAGTAAAGCTCTCATTATTTGCAGATAACATGATAATGTACATGCTGCTGCTGCTGCTAAGTCACTTCAGTCGTGTCCAACTCTGTGTGAGCCCATAGATGGTAGCCACCAAGCTCCCCCGTCCCTGGGATTCTCCAGGCAAAAACAATGGAATGGGTTGCCATTTCTTTCTCCAATGCATGAAAGTGAAAAGTGAAAGTGAAGTTGCTCAGTCGTGCCCGACTCTTAGTGACCCCATGGACTGCAGCCTACCAGACTCCTCCATCCATGGGATTTTCCAGGCAAGAGTACTGGAGTGGGGTGCCATTGCCTTCTCCAGATAATGTACATAGAAAATCCTAAAGATGGTACCAGAAAATTACTAGAGCTAATCAATGAATTTAGCAAAGTTGCAGGATACAAAATCAAGATACAGAAATCACTTGCATTTCTATATACTAACAGTGAAATATCAGAAAGAGAAATTAAGGATTCAATCTCATTCATCATTGCAACAAAAGAAATTAAATATCTAGGAGTGAACTTACCTAAAGAGACAAAAGAACTGTACACAGAAAATTATAAGACACTAATGAAACAAATGAAAGACAACATAAACAGATGGAGAGATATTCCATGTTCCTGGGTAGGATGAATCAATATTGCAAAAATGACTGTACTACCAAATGCAATCTACAGATTTGTGCAATCCCTATCAATTACCAATGGTATTTTTCACAGAACTAAAACAAACAATTTCACAATTCATATGGAAACACACAAGACCCCAAAGAGCCAAAACACTCTTGAGAAAGAAGAATGGAGCTGGAGGAATCAACCTTCTTGACTTCAGATTATACTACAAAGCTACAGTCATCAAGACAGTATGATACTAGCACAAAAACAGAAATAGAGACCAATGGAACAAGATAGAAAACCCAGAAATAAACCCATGTACCTATGGGTACCTTATTTTTGACAAAGAATGCAAGAGTATACAATGGGGCAAAGACAGCCTCTTCAGTAAATGGTGCTGAGAAAACTGGACAGCTACATGCAAAAGAATGAAATTAGAACACTTCCTAACACCATACAGAAAAATAAACTCAATATGGATTAAAGAGCTAAATGTAAGACCAGAAACTATAAAACTCTTAGAGGAAAACATAGGCAGAACACTCAGTGACATAAATCAAAACAAGATCCCCTATGACTCATCTCCTAGTATAACAGAAATAAAAACAAAAGTAAACAAGTGGGATCTGATTAAACTTAAATGCTTTTGCACAGCAAAGGAAACTATAAGCAAGGTGAGAAGACAACCCTCAGAACAGGAGAAAATCATAGCAAATGAAACGACTGACAAAGGGTTAATTTCCAAAATATACAAGCAGCTCATGCAACTCAATACCAGAAAAACAAACAGCTCCATCAAAAAGTGGGAAAAAAACCTAAACAGACCTTTCTCCAAAGAAGACATACAGATGGCTAACAAACACATGAAAAGATGCTCACCATTGCTCATTATTAGAGAAATGCAAATCAAAACCACAAGGAGATATCACCTCAAACTGGTCAAAATGGCCATCATCAAAAAGTTTACAAACAATAAATGCTGGAGAGGGCATGGAGAAAAGGTCACACTCTTGCACCGTTGGTGGGAATGTAGGTTGATACAGCCACTCTGGAAGATGGTATGGAGATTCCTTAAAAAACTAGGAATAAAACCACCATCTGACCCAGCAGTCCTGCTCCTAGACATATACCCTGAGGAAACCAAAATTGAAAAAGACACAAGTATCCCACTGTTCACTGCACCACTATTTATGACAGCTGGAACATGGAAGCAACCTAGTTGTCCATTGACAGATGAATGGATAAAGAAGTTGTGGTACATATACACAATGGAATATTAGTCATAAAAAAGGAACACATTTGAGTTAGATGATGAGGTGGATGAACCTAGAACCTATTATACAGAGTGAAGTGAGTCAGAATGAGAAAGATAAATACAGTATTTTAATGCATATATATATGGAATCTAGAAGAATGATACTTAAGAACTTATTTACAGGGCAGGAATTGAGAAACAGACATAGAGAATAGACTTTTTGGACTTGGGGAGAGAGGAGGAGATGAGGAGATGTATGAAAAGGGTAACATGGAGACTTCCATTACCATATGTAAACTAGAGAGCCAATGGGAATTTGCAGTATGGCTCAGCAAACTCAAACAGGGGCTCTGTATCAACCTAGAGGAGTGGAATGGGAAGGGAGATGGGAGGGAGGTTCAAAAAGGAGAGTTATATGTATACTTATGGCTGATTCATATTGAGGTTTGACAGAAAACAACAAAATTCTGTAAAGCAGTTATCCTTCAATAAAAAAAAATTTAAGAAGAATAATTGTGTGACAGAAAACTTATCTCTGTGTGGTCTCTTGATGTTAGTAGTTTTGCACTGTGTGAAGTGTCAGGGATTGAATTTGTCCCCCTGAAAACTCAGTGTTGAAGCCCTAACCCTCATTATGACTGTATTGGAGACAGGCTCTTTAACTAAAGTTAAATGCGATCATACAGATGAGATCCTAACCCATTGCTACTGGAGTCCTTCTCCAGAAGCGAAGGAAATGCCAAGAGTGGGTGCCATTAGAGAAAAGGGCCATGTGAGGGCATAGCAAGAAGTTGGCCTACAAGCCAGAGAGGCCTCATGAGAAGCTAGCCCTGCAAGCACCTTGAACATGAACTTGTAGCCTCCACAACTGTGAGAATATCTATTTCTGTTGTTGAAGCCACTCACTGTGATATCTTGTAATGGCAGGCTGAGCAAAGTAACACAAGTAGTGATAAACTTAAGAGGGAAAAAAAGTTTTCTTTTCATGATGTGAAGAAGAGCAAGCACCTAGAAACAGAGACAGGTTTGTATTATTTGCCTTATTGTATGAAGATCCTGCAGAAGCACAGCTGGGCCAAGCAAAATCCAGTGGTAGAAATTAGCATGATTCCACACACTAGGTCACTGAGTAGGTGACGTAGCTCTTTATCTCCTTATTACCTTCTGCTTGCGTCCATCAAATGTCCCAATAATGGAAGTTTGGTGATGGTTCTGAGACAGAAAGATAGAGGACATAATCCACTTGAGAAGGAAGAGCCATCCTTGGTTTTCTAACAGTAGCCTTTCAACCTACACTTTAATGTATGATTCTTACTATGCTAACATGTCTTTTAATTTTTTAAATACTGATTTGGCTTTATATATACCAGCTGACATGAATTACACAATATTAACTAGCATCTTCCCTGGGACAGTTGCTCAGTTTTATTCCTCCCTTGTGTATGAAATGTAAGTTGTGTGTCTATGCATTTATTCATTCAGATATATAGTAAGCATTCACAGTTTGCAAGCCTCTGTACTAGTTTTGAAATGAATCAGATTCTTGCTCTTTAGTGGGCAGTATGCATTCCACATATTTAAGACTTGTAAAGAATTGTGCTATCCAAAGATTGATTCCCTGTAGAACAGTACATTCTGTCTGTGTTGGCACTTTGCTAAGACATCTTTTGGTGAGAGGTATAAATTACTCTATGTGAAATGTTCCCTTGGTATGCCTAATTTTCTTGAAGAGATCTCTAGTCTTTCCCATTCTATTGTTTTTCTCTATTTCTTTGCACTGATCGCTGTGGAAGGCTTTCTCATCTCTTCTTGCTATTCTTTGGAACTCTGCATTCAGATGCTTGTATCTTTCCTTTTCTCCTTTGCCTTTTGCCTCTCTTCTTTTCACAGAAATTTGTAAGGCCTTCCCAGAGAGCCATTTTGCAATAGCATTTCTTTTCCATGGGGATGGTCTTGATCCCTGTCTCCTGTACAGTGTCACGAACCTCAGTCCATAGTTCATCAGGCACTCTATCTATCAGATCTAGCAGAAGATATTAAGTAGAGGTGGCAGGAATACACAGAAGAACTGTACAAAAAAGATCTTCATGACAAAGATAATCATGATGGTGTGGTGACTCACCTAGAGCCAGACATTCTGGAATGTGAAGTCAAGTGGGCCTTAGGAAGCATCACTACGAACAAAGCTAGTGGAGGTGATGGAATTCCAGTTGAGCTGTTTCAAATCCTGAAAGATGAGGCTGTGAAGGTGCTTCACTCAATATGCCAGCAAATTTGGAAAACTCAGCAGTGGCCACAGGACTGGAAAAGGTCAGTTTTCATTCCAATC